>JANIJG010003416.1:0-49426 GCA_024611175.1 Megaceryle torquata
AGTATCCGCACCATTACTGCTCGCTTTCCCCTTATGCCTGCTTTCCCAAATTCATCAGGGCTTCACGGCACGATCCATCTCTTCCACTACCATAGAGAGGGAGAACACAGCAAAAAATAAAGAAAATAAAAGTGAGGTTTCAAAACAATGCCTCTTGCAAGCGGTGCTCCCCCCCCTCCCCTCCCCCCGAGCACCGGGTGGCTCTCGGAGCCACAGTGTCCCGGGCGGGGGGCACAGACCACACACCCCCGAGAGTCCGCCGAGGCCCTCTTCTCGCCCCGGGGGAGCCCCCCGGCCCCGCGGCAGCTTCTCGGCCTTTCCCGGCCCGGCGCTGGGTGGCGCTGGGCCCCTGGAAATGGGGCTCCGCACCCCCCACCTGCGGGGCCCGGGGCCCCCCGCGTCACACAGCCCTCTGCCCCCAGCCTCCGCCCTGGCGTTCACCTTTCGCCGATAGTTCTGGAGCTGGTCCCTTTAAAATAGATATCTATATTAATTTTTTTTTTTTTCCGTCCCCATCTCAGATGACTTAGGAAATCCTGTAAATGATGTAAACCCTGTAAACCATCCAAATCCCGTTGCCAGTAGTGGGTATGACCCTCAAAGTTCAAGGTGCCAGCTGGATAGAGGAGAGGTACATGTGTGGATTTCATGGTCTGGCATGTTAGAAACACAAAAGTATAGAGCCCTGGTAGACACTGGTGCACGGTGCACCCTGTTGCCATCGAATCGTAAAATGACAGAATCCATCACTATTTCTGGAGCGATGGGAATGTCTGAAGGACCAAGTGCATTGGAGGCTGAAGTCAGCCTAACTGGGAATAAGTGTGTGACTGGTCCAGATGCATCCTTGGCATAGACTTCCTCGGGAAAGGGTGTTTTAAGGACACAAAAAGGTGTTGGTGGACCTTTGGTGTAGCAGCTGTAGAGAATGAGGGCATTGAACAGCTGACCGTCCTGCTTAAACTTCAAGAGGATTCTGCCACGGTGGGGCAGATGAGGGTTGGAAGACGAACAGGTACCAACTGCTACTAAAATGGTGCATCAATATCATACAATATCGTACTGACTGAGACTCTGTAGTTCCCATCCAGAAGCTGACCTCGACCAGAGGGTCGAAGGGTGGTTAGCAAAACTCACTCATCCTTTAACAATCTTATCTGGCCAATGGGAACATCTCATAGGGAATGGAGACTAACAGTGGACTATTGTGGCCTGAACGAAGTTAACGCCAGTGATGAGTGCTGCTGTGCTGAACGTAATAGAACTCCAGTATAAACTGGAATCAAAGACAGACAAGTGGTACACCACAACTGACATTGCTAATGCATTTTTCTCTCCTCCTATGCCGTGGGCGAGAGGCAGAGTCTGCCCGTGGGGAAGGCAGCACAGCTCTGCTGCTCCACGTGCTACATACAACATCCTGCATGCGATTATTAAAATCCAACTGCTATTCGAATTAGGCTTTTTCTTCTCCTACTCCTCCTGTTCAAGAAAGCAAGAAAAGAAAAGAAAAGAAAGAAAAGAAAGAAAAGAAAGAAAAGAAAGAAAAGAAAGAAAAGAAAGAAAAGAAAGAAAAGAAAGAGCTTTCAGGGATTAGCAATTAAATGGACAGTGCAACAAGGTCACTCTAATTCCTGCCTTTATGGTTCCAGCAGTGCTTTCTGACTCTTATCTCTGCAGGTACTAATTTATTTTTACTGGTTGCATTTCCCAGCTGAGCTGTGACTCCAGGACTACCAGGACCATGATGTTGCCTAGGCACCTTTTTGGCAGCAGTGAGAAGAGTTAAAGTGTCCATGCCCTGCTGCTCTTCCCAGCAGATTGAACTCACACATGACTGAGGTGGAATGATAAAGGGCATTTAGGCAGACTTTTGAAAGAAGTGAGTGGCCAGTGATCCACAGGGTTGCTGGGATAACTCTGAGTGTGTATTGTGACCCCTATCACAGGCTTGATCAGATTAAGTGCTGCAAAGGAGTGCTTGCTCTGAATTCAGAGCATTCAAACATAACTTAGATATGAAAAATACCTTTCTGAATTCAGTGAGATAACTCATGATAATTAAAGCTTTTTGATTTGTGATCACAATATTCAAAACCCTGGGACAAAAGTACAGTTTTCCTCATCCTTTCCCTGATACACTTCAGTATAAAACCACCAGGTGTAGATATTAGGCCACTGGAAAGGCCATAGCAATGCTGCACTGCCAAGGAATCAGTTAAAAAGCAACTTTTAAATTCTGACAAATGGATAAATTTTGCTGATTGTATTTTGCTGTTCTATCTGAAGTCTCTCGAGTTTTGCACGTTCCAAATGTCAGGCACATTAGGTAGGTGTCTTGAAAGCCCAGAGCTGTCAGATGTAATAAGCTGGCAGATTCCCTCTTCATTATATGATTGCATAAGGTCTTTTTTCCCACTTGATACCTGCTAGAGTTACTGGTTTATTTAATTTCATCTGGTATTACTCCTATGAAGTCTTCCTATAGTCCTGTAGTATGCTAATGAACTGTTCAGGGCTTTTCCTTTTTATTTTAACAGATTTGTTGAGAGGTTGAAGGCACACTGCCTCCACAACATTGGGGGTTATTTCCTGATGCCCCAGCACGCTGCTCACATCCCAGATAATCCCAGTGTGTCACCTCCTCGTTGGCTTGCCAAGGGAGCCCTTGGCCCCCTGAGCCAGACACCGCTGCCTGCCTGGGGCAAGGGAGAGGCTGTTCCACTCTGCATCATGGTCATGGCCACCTTCTCCTAGCCACCAGCCTGCCCGGCTCACAGCAGCCTCATGCCTTCCTCTGCAGGAATGGGTCTTGGTAGATGTAGGCAAGTGAGAGGAGTCGAGGAGTGAGATGTATGCAAGTCAGAGAGACTGGGAGTGCAGAAAAAGGAAAATATTTAGACATATTAATAAGCAGTTGCTACAAGTGAGTCACCAAAGTATGCGTGCTATCACAGTGGGATCTGTATTCCACTGGGGAACTGCTATTTGAAGGGCAATCATCTAAAGTTTTGCAACTACATCCCTCCCTGCCTCCCTCCATCTCTTCATCTCAGGGTACAGGGTCCATAAAGTAGAAAGGAAAGCAGCTGTAGCTGGTGCTTAATAATTTGCTGTAGATCTGTGACTTTAAATGAGTCAATACAATTATTGTAAGAGAGACTAGAGATTTCCCTTTTAAACTCAGGAATTTCAATGGGAATACTAATGTTCTTTAATATACATTTTTTATATATATATGTGTGTAATTAACTTTTTTTAATTGTAATCCATGTGACCCACAGGAAGTGAGACGATAAATGTGGCCATACAATGTGGTAATTCTGCTGGCAATAACGTGATCTCTCACTGCTATGTTGGTAAGTGTCTGAGAAGAAAATTTATGTCTGGGGTTTGTTATGCCATGCACTTCATAAATCACCCTACATGTCAGTACCAGTTAAAAAAAAAAAAAAAGATTGAGTTATAGTTAAATATCTATTTGAACTCATTCATTTACACCTGGAGATCACTTAAATGCTTTTCTACATAGATTTTTTATTATTATTATTAATTAAAGCAAAATCTAATCGGCACCATACATTTGTTAGCCATGCTGTTACTCCTACTCTGTCCTCTGGAGCACATATTTTTCTGTTCTGGCTGTTGGTGAACCTTTCACCCCATGTTTCTGCTCCATCCACAGTAACATTGACCATATGCAAGTCCCTGTACATCTTTAAGAACATGTATCTAGCTTCTCTACATTATTTTCAGAAAGCTTATACATTACTTATAGAAAGGGAGCTACATAAGTTATTACATAGAGGTAACCATTCTTAGGTACCAAATATTACAGAAAATGTCCAATCCCATGTCCTCATTTTTTACATAGAAATCTCTTCTCTGAAAATTCACCTTCTCCCAGCAGTGCAGATCATCTTTCTCATGTCTTGCAGATCACCCATCAGCATTTTCTAAAAGAAAAGAACACTACTGGGAGAAGCAGTGACATGGGCCATGTGGAGAAGAAATACATAAGAACAATAGAGGGTGGAGTGATCTAGAGGTAAACACAGTCTAGTAAGGAGGTGATTGTGTGCAACTCACAACAGCAAAAGCCCAGATATGAATGTTCCTCCACTGTTTCATCCAAAGCCTCTGCCCACGGATGAGTCTTTCTGGGGTGCTTTACCAGGAAAGCAAAGAATGAAAGAATCTCCTCAAAGATACACTTTATGATATTCTTAATACACACTTAATAAAACCTAAGAAATATTTATAGATGTTGAGAGGGAAAAAAAAAATATTAGATAGTGTGTCAGTAATCCTCAACCTTTCTACAAAACCAGCATTGTGATTCATTTGTAACTTTCCTTTAAAAGAAAATCAGGCAGAGCTCATGCACAGTGCATTCTCTCTTTCCTTAAGAAGGTGATTACTGCCATGCTCTCATACATACTCACTGGAATGGTGAAAGTCACTTGCTGAAAGTCAAGGCTCCAGTCAAGAATGAAAATCTGAGCTGAGCTGTCTGCACAACTGTGCTCTGGCACAGCCTGCTTGGAGGGATCCAGGAATGAGCGTTTGACCTAAGCTGGTTTGGTTTTATCAACTCCAGACTCTCACTCACTGTGAAATTCCATTGCACTGGTGACTCTTGTCTTCCAAGGCAAAGCTTAGGTTTGACAGATATTGACCTTTGGTTGTAGAGTGAAGGGAATACAGAGTCACATTGGAACAGCTCAAATGAGTAAAACAGAAAATGAGGCATGCAAAGAACTGAGATAAAACTTCAAGGCAAGGTGTGCAAGCAAGGCTGTCATTCCTTCACTAGCCTTAGCACCAACTGATTTGTCAAAACAGGCTTAAGACCATAATGCTTACTGAGCCTACTAGAAAAATAAACTTTTCTTAACACTTCTGAAGAATCTAAGAGCAGGAGAGACTAAAACCAGTCTTTCTGCAAGTGAAATTATCGACTGTTTGTCTTATTGTTAGAGAGAAACCATGTTAGACAAGGGATCACAGTGGGGCTATGCTTAAAATTCATTGGACATTCAGAGCTCACCACTGGAGTGGAGGAGAACACTCCTAGAAGCCCTGAAAAAGGTATTCTGCTTAAAGGCTTTCACTTGGACTGTGCTCAGGAGACGGGGTTATAGACCATAAGCAATCAGGTGATCATATCTAGATTTTATTCATGATGCAATTATAAATGCATGTCTTGCCTAGACGTATAGATCCATTAGCTAAGAGCTTGTAGCAGCTTGAAACAAACACAATTGCAGTTCTAGTGTGTAAGGAGAGATAAGTTGCTATCAGATCAAAGACACATTTTCTTCTCATATATTTGTTGTTTATAGATAAATTCCAAACAAAACTTAATCAAACATAAGTGCCCAAGTACAAAATTTAAATATAGAGAATTCTGCAGAGCAAGTGGAGAGGTCTTCATAATCTGGACTGACAGTTACCCCAGCACCTAAAATATCAACAGTGTGCAAATTAATATATATCTTAGGCTCAGAATTTAGCCATGGTTCTTGCTAGACCCAAGAAGAAGCTACAGAGTAAGTATTTTTTCATCAAACATAACACAAAGTGCAGAACAAAACCCTCTCCAAATGCAGGTTCTGCCACTCTTCTTTAAAAGGATTAGGGGGACACTGCATTTATCAACCCTTGCAGCCAGAAGGGTGTTCAGGCTTTAAAGTTTTCTCCAGCCAAGACATGCTAATAGATAGATTCTGGAAAACTCTTTGTCCTCCAAGAATTGAAGCTGCTCCATTCTTGAGGGAAAAATGAAGTATGAAGAGGTCTAGAGAGAGAGGAAAAATAAGGAAGCTCAACTCCCTTACCAGGACAGCCGGGAATTTCACATGGATACGTCCCAGTTCCCAGAGATGCTGTGTTCATTATGCTCAGTGCTTATCATAAGTCATTCTTGGGGCCAGTTGTTGGCATGACTTTACATACCTTCTCCCAGGACAAGCTGCAATGTTGCAGCTTCCAGATGAAAAGAAAAATCTGCCAAGGGCCATGACATACTTCAGTGGCTTGAGCCATTGCGTCCACTCATAGGCTGACAAATTTTCCAGTGCAATGTTAAGCTGGGAGTGATGTTACACTCCGTAAAGACACCGTGGGGAACTCATCCCAGCCTGGCTGGACAGAGCAAGACACTGGGAGACATTGAAGTATCTGAGGTGATCTATATCTTTTCACAGGTCTCCCAGAATAAACAAAGGAATATATGTCAGTTATGTAGCTTGTATGTAGAGCAAATAGACACTTAATCTTCTAGTGAATCACCTTTTTCACACAAAGTTCATCAGTGATCCCTAGCAGAACAGCTGCTCAGACACATTCAGCTCTGGCCTCAAAAACCTCCCACACCAATGTCATGAGTAAAAAGCTATAAAAGAGCTGGTCTGCCAGATTGGAGGGTCAAATAGCAGCTTTTAAGTGCTTGTAATAGGGGAGAATGTGACTACTGATATTCAATCCTCTTTTTTTAATGGTCTTATGCAGAAGCAAATAGTTAAGAGAAAAATTTGTATGAGAAAGTAAAAAGTAGGTGACCTTCCCAAGGAATGAGTAATTTCCATCACACTTTCATGTTGCTGGAGTATGTGCCTCAGCTAAGAATTTGCCTTGATTTTATTATTTTTTATTATGAAAAAATATATATTGGAAAGTGTCAGCTCTTGAAACACTGATGTAGAAAGATCTACCTATTAACAGAGCCTCTTCTGAAGAATCTCATTAGTTTTATTTCCTTACAAGAGAAGCAAGCAGGGGGGAAATGAAAGTAATTTTAAAATCTCAAGAGCAAAGAACAGGAACATGCCAGTTTCAAGCAAGAATCACTAACTAAACCAGTCTAACTCTTTATTATATGCCATCAATTAAATGCATTATGCCATGCTTTGTCTTCAGCTCATAGCCACAGAAGTTATATTATTACAATTTGAATTCATAAATTTTAGCAAAAGAGTAAGCCCACAGAAAACCTTATCACCTTGTAAGAGAGAGAAACATTTTGTGGTCATGAAATGTCACGTGGGCAGTTCTTGATATTTTTCTGTTCTTGGTATAATGGCCATTTTGATCTTTAAGGCTTGACAAGCCAAATTGTTTTGTTTACTAAAACACAGTGATCTCATGCATATCAATATGTGCATGTATCTGGCAGTTGGTGCCTCCCAGACATGTCTGAATCTATTGGCCAAACTGAAGGAAGAAGTTGTCTCAAAGTTTTTATTTCCTGCAGATTGCATGGAACTGTCAAGAAGAAGGGAGCAGCCCCATGCGTGCCCTGGGGGGAAGGACTACAACCTGTCTTGGAGTTAAAGGAATCCACCTCGGGCCCACATCTCCAGGCACAGCTGCAGAGGACACAAAGCTTCAGCGGTTTTGCTGCTCAGACCTTTGTTTCAAAGACAGGACAGGGCAATCGTTTCCACTGAAAATTCTCACAGCTCTGTGTGTAGTGCATTTTACCACCTATTCACTGCAAAATGATTTATTCACAAACAGCTCCATAGCATTATCTTTCTCCTGAGTTCTACCAAAAAAAACCTACTTGATACCAAAGCAGTAAGGAAGAGTGTAAGGGTTCATTGGTCACCATGGGGCAGCACTGACAGAGTGTCTGTTTGTCTCTCTGCTTTTGCCTTTATCATTAACATTTGCAAAATAAAGACATGACACCTTTAACTATATATTACAGGTATGTATACTATTTTTCCTAGAGTATCTCTGCAGGTATCCCTTCAGATATTCTTTTGGAGGTTTGTTGTAAATTATTTTTGATCTGAGATCTACTTTACCCACTTTTATTGAAGACTTTTAGGCACACCAACATGCTGCGTGCCAACTTACTGCAGGAGCTATCATTAGCTGAGTGATCAAACCAGGCAATTTAAGTAGAAAGTAGATAGGTCAAGAGTTCACAGTTACCTTGTAGCCCTTTGCTTTTTCATTAAATCCATCAAAGATTCAAAGCAGCAAGTTATCTAATAAGGCAACTTCCAGAAGAAACATGATAGCAAAGGTCAGAGCATTTCATGCAGCAACAAGACCGCTGCTGAAAGGTTTATGAACTGTCAACTAAGTAACTGGCTTTAACCTCCCAGTATTTCAGGTCCTGACACATCACAGACATTATAGAAAGTAGCCCCTTAGCCAACAGTGTTTGTATGTTTGTCTCAGCATTGGAATGGGAAGGAAGGCAAGAATGATTTACAGGTGACATCTGCAAAACTGGGTAAATGAACTTGTGATTTTTTTAATACCCCTCCTAGATGTGACTCACATGGGATATGAAAGAAGGCAGTGAGTGGAGCAGGAAAGAAAGGAAGAGTAAGGATTTTTGCCTTGAACAGAAGATGATGCCTAGGAACATGATCCAGTACAATAATGCCACTCCCAAGATATGTGGTTTGAAGGTGCAATAAAATTTAGTTTGAGAGAATAATACAATCTAATTGAAGGACTGCTTAGAAGAGAAGCTAAAATTGGGGGGGTGGAAGTAAGAAGGGCAAGTCTGAAATGAAATGGAGCAAAGAGGAAAACCCATTTCAGCAGCAGCATTAGTGTTCAGATCTGAAAATACTGGAAATTTTGTTATTCCTTTCCTGCTGTTCTTTTTAAAATTAAAACCCAAGATAACTGTCCATTGATCACAACCAGGGCAGATTCAATAAAGGTTAAAGATGGAGTTTTACTTCCCATAAACTGTATTTGAATAATATAAAGATTTGGATGATAGTACATAAAATAGGATTTTAGAAGTCAGTATTTTTGGCTTACAGATTTAACTCAGAATATTGTAAATACAACTTACCTGAAAAATTAGCTGATTTGTTGCCAATATGATATCTTGGTTTTGAATATATAAATTTGGAGACCTTCACGTCCTCTCTATACATGCAATATAACAAAGAGGCTGTAAACTTCTGGCATGTTAACTGCTTGACATATCTTTTGCACTTATCTGCAATACCAAGCAGTCGTGCATATGCAAGATAACCGTATACACTATTTCTAGGACTTCAACAAGGAAACTATTTAGCCAGTGTTGACACTTGCTCATGCACTCTAGTTCTGTGCATATTCCTGCCTGCCATTAGCTTACAGAGAAGGAAATTTGCAACTAAGAAATGTTTCAAGATTTGTGTTGGCAAACACATAGCATCCTCCCCAGATGCTTAGCTGGCTGATCCCTCAAAGCCTTCTGATGGCATTTCTCTGGGTAGCTGTTCAGATGTAACAAGATGATGTTGTAACTGCCTCATCTGATCTGTTTTTCTTTAAAGGTCAGCTAATGTTCTAATAGGATGTAACACAGGCAATAACATAGGCAATATTTTAACTATTAATGGAGCATAGCATCTTCCCACATCACAGTATCTAAATGTCAGTATCCCTGCTGAAACTCATGGACTTGTGATATTTTTTGAACATCTTGGCCCAGAAAACAACATAGGAGAATGGAAAATTACTACTATACATGAGAAAAGCTACAACTTCTGGTTGCTTAAGATACCTAGCGTGTATATCAGTATGAAAGAGGCACGTCATACAGTGTCAGATTGTGAAATGCCATTGCCAAGGGATCAAGTTATAGCAAAAAAACTCAGGTGCATGCCAAATTATGGAAAACATCACAGATGTGTATGGAAACCCCAGCAACAGACAAATACTTTCTGGAATATCTGCCAGAGCAATAAAGAGATCAGGTCTGGTTCTGTAGAGCCTGTCTGCAGAAGTGTTGATAGCTTTCCACCAGAACTACCTGGGAAGTGTCTGACTGTATATTTACTTGTTTCTTGCTCCTTTCTGTGGCATGATGAGAGGTACCCTAATGCCCAAAAGCTCTGGAGCAGGCCTTTTAATATTGCGGACCTAACGAGATGTAAAAGGTGCTGTTAGCAGGGATGCTGTCACATTAATATCTGCGGTCATTGATGGGGCTATGCTCAGTTTAATTAGGCAAGTGAAAAATCCCATGCTCGGAATTATGTTGTTGTAAACCAGACATACCCTGGTGAGTAAAACCCTGTACTGGCAGAGAAAATCTGATAACATGAGAATAAAATAAACACAGCACCAGTGCTGATCCATATTGACCTGTAAAATGCAAAAGCCATGAAATGGATCTAATCCCTCACTGGGAACTGCAAGAATTGCAAGACCTCCTCACCATATGCCATAATCCTTGGAATACTGTCCAGTGCAGAAAATCCTGGGGATGGAGCTTTCCAAGTGTTTCTAGTGGAGACTCATCAATGTGGTTCAACAGATCTCTGCTGCCATTCTCTATCTTCTTTATGTAATCACAGTCTCCAGACAATACTCAGCCCCACTGCTGGAGAGTACAATAAGAAAAGTAAACCCAGAAAAAAAAAAAAAATACTGTCTACACAGGCCTTTTCCCACGGGAATACAAGGCAAAAATGCACGTTTAATTTAACATCTAATGAACAAGACTCTGCCTCATTATACAACACACGTTTGAGCCAGCCACATGGACTGTGCAGCTAGGGAGCCATCTCATCTATTTGCTTGTGTGAGTGCTGAGCCAAGATGCTCTTTGCCTTCACGTGGGATCACTACTCTCTGCCTCACCGTAGCATGTAAAGAATGAAAGTGACAGCCTTCCCTCTTCTCAGAGCTGATTTGCTCAGGTGTCCTCAAGTGTTCTTTAATGGGTCCTCCCATGCCTTTGGTATGGCCATGACACTGCTTACCAGTGAGGTACAGCCCTGGTTTTCAAGAGATGGAGTTTGACCCTTTAATGGCTCAGAAGTCCTCACCACTTTCACCAGCTGGCAGTGGAATCTGCCTTTAGATCAGTTCTGCACAGCTCACTGCGACTACCTCTACCTGTTTGCTATCCGCCCAATCTTTGCCAGCTCTCTCCTGAGACTTCCCACCCACAGTTCTTCATCACCCTCCTTTTTGCATGAGCAGTAGGAGCTACTTCTCCCTCTTTAGCCTGATCAGACATCATCTTCAGCTCCTTCAAAGTTAACACTGCGGTGTATAGGCTGGAGAGTGTGGAAAAGGTAACTATGTGCCCTAGTGACCTCACAAAGAAGCAAAGCTGCTCCAAGCTGATGAGTTAGGAAAAGGAAGGAAAAGGAGCTATTTCCTCAGCTACTTTACACTGGAATACAGTCAGGTGTGGCAGGCAGCCAACCAGAGACAGGTTTGGTAAAAGCAAGACTAACTTTACTAGAGTCTGAAACTAGGTTAGTTACACATGTTATCTCACATCATAAAAAGCAGTAACGTGTGTGTTTACATAGTATATATGTGTTTTGTGTGTATACTGATATACATACATATGTATGTATCTATAGACAGACTGTAAGCTATAGAAACACAGAGGCATAGGTCTATTCAGTGGCAAAAAGGCTTTCAGGCAAGGGAGTGAAACATTATCCAAAACGAGCCAGCCTTCAGCATGTTCTGTTAGAAGTCTGATGCATCCTCTACTGACCATGTGTTACAGCCTGATCCAGTCCCCAGTATGACTGAGGATTCCAAGGACTCCTCTGGGGTGAAATTAAGATGTAAAGGAGGTTGGATGCCACTTGGCAGCCAAAGGCACGTTATTAGCATTCTTACAACTTAGTGAAAGAGGAGAGGAGAGGGAAGAGGGCAAAGTTGGAAAGAAGAGGGATAAGTAGCATACCACCCACATGTTCCAATGGCGTCCCGTTGGCCAGACTGACTCGGTGGGAGAAGCTTCTGTCTCTCAGTCTGCTTATTCGTCATTTATTGTCCATGTCCCCTCCTCTTCCAGGAGATAGTCCACTATGCCTCGGAACTGCTTTGCATTGCCTTGCCCCCCCATTACATCCCGACTGTGATGTAGCCTGTAGGCAGGCACCTGTAACCAAGTTTCTCATTTCATGGCATTTTCCATTCCTCCTTTTGCAGTATTTTCCACGGTAGTCACTCGATGGTGCCAAACATACTCCTTTGTAGTCAGCAATGCTGAAATAAGCAACTCTTTCTCAGTCTCTTTATAGGAAATATTTTTCCCCTATTGGGGCAATGTTTGAGACAACTAATTGATGGTCCCTTACACCATGGCTAGGGATTAGCTGCATGTCCTTCTGGAGATGGCTTTCCCCAGCTGACAGAGTGGAGAGTTCAGCCCTGGTGAGCTGGCCCTGCTGCCACATAGTCAGTGGACAGGACAGAACGTCTGTGCCAATCATTTGAGGGCAAATTGGCTGAGGGAACTGGGGCTGTTTAGTCTGAAGAAAAGGAGGCTGAGGGGAAGACCTTATCGCTCTCCACAACTACCTTGAAAGAACATAGTAGAGAGATAGGTGCTGTTCTCATCTCCCAAGTAACTAGTGACAGAACAAGAGGGAATGACTTTAAACTGCACCAGGGAAGGTTTAAACTGGATTTTAGGAAAACTTTTGAAGGGTTGTCAGGCATTGGAACGGGCTGCCCAGGGAGGTGGTTGAGTCATCATCCCTGTTTAAAAGCCATACAGATGTGGTGCTTGGGGTTGTGGCTGGATAAGGTAGAGTAAGGTTAACAGTTGGACTCTGATCTTACAGGTCTTTCCCAAGCTTGATGATTCAGTGATTCTATGATTCTATTTCCTGTGATCCCAAATATTGCCCATTGGATGCTTTATTACAAGGAGCAGAAAACTACAGGGCGCTACAAGCACTGCATTCATTAGCTATAAGGACTAGGGTTTTGATGAAGTGATGTAATGGAAAACTCTTCCTTTTTCTATCAGTGAAACAAAGCAAAAACCTAGAACTTTGGGAATGAAGTCAGCAAGTCAGATTTTGCAGCATGGCTTCGGACATGACTATCATCATATTTGTTTAAATTTTCAAGATACCTTTCCCATGAAGAGCAACTGGAATTTTTCTATTTTTTCAATTAAATCTGAAAGTTTAGCAGAAGAATTCAGAATTCTGCAGCCATGCACATCATTTGCAAAAGACCATCTTATTTAAAATAAAAGGAGGGGTCTAAAGATCTGTCCCTTTATGTATAGATTACTCCAGTGAAATTTCCACAGCAATAAATTTGAATACAGAACAAGTCACATTTAATCAAATGTGGTCCTGATCTAAAGCAGATCAGATGAGTCTTGATTCTTCAAAAATATCCATCACATGAATGGTTTTGACTCTTCTTCCCCACTAAAAGTGATATCTATTTTTCTATAAAATTTTAGATTAATGTCTACACCTACATTCTCTTACCCACCTCAGAGACCCTCATAAAATGAGACTGCTCACTGCTCGCTTCCTGCCCGGCTGCATACAGGGATCCTAAGGATAGCTCCTCCCCTCAGCATGGTGCTGGGGCTAGAGAAGAGGTTCCAAATGAGCAACATGAAAAAAGGGATTTCCCCTGTATTTACCATGGATATCTTTCAGTTTGACCAAGTTTAGACAGGCAGATATTACCTAAAATTGATGGTAATTCATCTTCATTGTTGATAAGCACAATCATGCCTCTGGTGCTACAGCAACTGTGATTTCATTCCACCCACTCCTCCTTACTCATGTTCAAGACTGACATAGATATAGGTACAGCCATCCCTTTAAATGTTTCAAGTTTCAGGACAGCAGCACAGAGCTACACTGAGTTAAGTTATTTTTGACATCTGCAGCACATTGAAAGTAACTTGGAGAAGAGACTGTCCACAAACTGTGCAATGTGGCTGCAGGTCTCATGTCTGCATTTCTGTTTCAGAGGGACTGCTCCTAACTGACACTGGTATCACCAAGTAATCACAAGGCATACATAGGATGTAAAGTGAAATACAGTAGTAATAGATTTTTTCTGCCCCACCCAGATGAAAATTTGATGTCTTCCTTTTTTAACCAGACACTTCTGTGCACATTGGAAAAGTGCAGGTAGAAGTGAGATGGGGGGGGATGTTATTACTGCAGTTACCCAAATTCAGTCATATCAGTGATTCATTTTTACTGTACTTAGAGAAAGATGCAAGCTAAAACCAAAGGGTAATCTCTGTAAAATAACAATTAACACAGCCAGAGAGAAAACTGCATTAGACATCAACACATTCTAAATGCTGACTCATAGAACCCACTTCCTCCCTCACCATCTTCAAAACTCTCCTGATCTCCTCCAACTTTCAGCTTCCAGCTCAATTTACAGTGTTCCATGTGCACCCCACCCCCTCAATTCTTTTGGCTTTCTGTTTTCCTTCTACTCCTACTCTTTCCCTTTTTTCCTGATGTCTGCTGAACCATTGTTTTCCTCATCTGTCACCATTATTCAGACAGTCCCCTAAATATTGGAAGGGGGTTTGTAAAACTGCCAAAAACCCCCTGTTCACTCACTTCCTCCTACCTGCAACTGAGTCAACACAGCCCTGAGTCTACATTTTACTAATTATAAATACAGCTATTACGAAACCAACTGCATGAAAGACAAGTGATGCTCTCCTTAGGTAGATTGCTTTGATTTTAAAAGTTAATAAACACAGTTCTAGAAGACGAGGCTTAACTCAGCTTCATTTACAGAACCCCAACAGCTCTTTCATAAAGACTGTGAAACCACCACATCGTTAAAAAGCCTCTGTAAGAAAGATAAAGCCTGCTCTGAACTCTAAGATACACAATTTAGTTTAATAAAGCAACTTATATTGTAATTCACAGAAAATTACACATTTTAGAAAGGCAATTTGTTCCTCAAAATTAATTTTTCTAATGAAGCAACACAGAAAACCGGATATATACAACAGAATTTATTGCAGAAGAACAAGTAGAAAGGTGTTTATAGTATTGTTTTCTCCTTTTTCCACCCTTCAGGAAATTGCCATTTTCACCTGAAGGCAGGAAGCACTGGATATTCATCAGAACCCTGTTCTGCATGGTCTGATGTTCTGCAACTTGCTATCCTGTTCAGAATAATATCAGTTACCAGATACAGAATACTTCCTGATGTTGTTTTGGATATTTATGTGGAAGTTTACAAGAAAAAGAAATTATGGATTAAACTTTCCCAACCTAAAGCACAATCCAGCAGCATCTTCTTATCCCTGCAGCTAACACTGTGCTGGGTACTGGTGGTCAAAGACAAAGCTAGGCTTCAAAAT
Source organism: Megaceryle torquata (assembly GCA_024611175.1). Taxonomy (NCBI): domain Eukaryota; kingdom Metazoa; phylum Chordata; class Aves; order Coraciiformes; family Cerylidae; genus Megaceryle; species Megaceryle torquata. The sequence continues at coordinate 15,107 of JANIJG010003416.1, forward strand.
ATCCTGGGGCAACTCAGCTAGGAAGAAATAACATTTAATCAAGTACTTAAAAATACATTTCCAAACACAGGGACTTGTATAGACTTTACTTGTGTAAGTCATTCAAGTAAGTAACATACTGTGTCAAAGTCAGCAAGATGTGCATGCAACATAAACAGATGTCAACTCATCTGAATCCTTTCACAATGGGGCTACAAATGAAAAGCACCCACAGGAACAGCACAGTGCAGTCCATTTGGGAAATTAATTGGGAAATACTAACAATGACTAAATGAAATTTCCCAGCCAAAACATTAAACACTACAAATTTGAAGGAAGAAAGCCATGTGAGGACACGGTCCAGAAACTTTCACAGTGGTGAACCCAGAAACAGGCAGTCTAACCCCTGTCTCATCACCAAGCCTAGCAACATCCTCCTGCCCTAGAACAAGGAAACTAAGAGTCCAGCCACTGCCAGAGCAGAAGCTGCTTTATATTTCCAGCACTCAGTGTAAACTACCATTCAGATCAATGGTTATAGGTACAGACTGAACTGTTCCACTGTGCAATCAACTTGGAATTGATTCGTATGACACTATAAGAAAGCCACTGTCAGAATGGGGTGATCTCACTGAAAGAATAGATGTGGATGTCTCAATGTTGTGGCGTATTTAAGATGGTATTTCCTTGCTTGCAGTCACACGACATATTATCACTACTCATGAAAAGATACCATCCATCATTAACTTCCATGAATGTGGATTACAGAGGACACTGACAAATCTTTAAAACAGTTATTTTTACATGTTTCTAAAATTGGAAAAAACATACAGAACAAAAATTCTTAAGTAAATTTATTTATTATAGCTGCATTTCTTAATGGAGAAATACCATTATTTCAAGTATAGGCTTACAATCCCATTTTACTGTTCTCCATGCCAAAACAAGAAAGAACACCCCCCTAGTCAACTGCATTTTGATCAGGAGAGTCAAACTTTGGTTTCAGATAATTGTGCACAAGTCTCATCAACAGCACGATCAACTGTACTTGCATATGAAGGGAGAATCTGCCTCAAAAAAAACCACTAAAGATTAAGAAGTCTTGCTATTTCAACACCCTTTTTACACAGAAAAGGCACTTGCATACAATGGAGAAAATATATATTCAGATTACAAAGACCAAGTTCTCAAAGTCCATGGCACTTTGATTCCTGCAACATTAAAATGCAAGTTAGTTTTTTTAATATGGACAACCAATTGTGACAGAGACAGCTCTTCCTCCACTCCAGTTTTAACACCATGTAACTCAATGAATACAATTTTTCAGAACAGACCTCATTTCACCTGTCCATTGGCGAGTACCAAATACAGAACAAATGCTCTCATTAAATTCCATGAATGCCTTGTGTATCAACTGCTGCAGAGCAGAGCAGGATATGGATAATGCAGAAAACTACTGAAAAGTGTGGGTTTATGCTGCAAACAATTGCTTCTCTTAACTGCAACCTCTTTAGCATGTAATAGAACATCAAGTGGCATGTGAGCAACAGGACATGCTTTTGTAGTCGTTAGTAGCATCTTCTTTCTTCATTTTTACTATTAACAAAAGTTAATGTTAAAGCAGGTATGAAGAGCCAAACAGATTCTCTACTTCCATTTGTAAATGTTTTCCTCTGAAAGGGAAATTCACATTTCATGACTCAAGCCCCTGGACCTACAGCTGGAGTTCTGTCTAAATGCAACAGAGGACACAAACCAAAGCCATCTCTTACTTCTGGAGGTCATCTCACTTAGGGACACCCAACCTGAGCCAGGTCCTAGAGGAATGATGCACTCACCATCCTGAAATACCGAGGCTGAGTTGGGCGCCAGTTATCAACCAGAGGGAGATTAGGTTCATTCTCAGCATTCTTGGATAGGCTGCGGAGCTTCGCCATCTGCAGGAGAGCAAAAATCAGTGTTCTGATGGAAATCCCTTAGGATCAAATCCACAGCTCAACAATTAAACCAAAGAGGCTGGCTCAGCCCCAGAACCTGTGGAGAAAGTTTTGAAGATGTCCTTCACCCCATCACCACAAGAACTATACTCATGTTCTTTCCCTAGCAGTAATATTCTTAGAAATAGTCACAACAGAAAAAAAAAATGGGTCTTACCTGAACAGGATTGGGAAAAGTACTGTCATTTAAGTACTGCCTACAGAACTGTGCACAGCCACAAACTGTGAGAAGTTCTCAGAAAATGTGAATACAACAGCCTGTGTCCTAATAATCCTCTCCTGCTCTAACCCTGCCTTAGTGACCGATTGTTAAGAAGCCTCTGGAACTGGAAGGCGTTAAATCTAAATTATAAACTAATTGTTCTTTTCCATGACAGGTCTGTAGCAGTGAACATATTCTGCTGCAGTGCAGGATTCAAAACAGTCCTCTGTTAATAACAGGAATGTAGATCTGGATAATGACTTGGTCAAGGTTTTGAATGGTTTGTAAACAGAGTCTGCAGCTTGACTCATCTTGACTATTTTATTTTTTAAACCAGGCTATGCATTTTTTGAGGGATGCCATAAGAAGAGTTCTACTCTTCAAAACTGTGCAATACTTTTGATTTCCCTCTACTGCTTTCTGATTTTCAAAGGACACAATGCACATACCCACTTACTATACATTACTTACATTCATTTATTGTCACTGCCATGCACAGTGTTAGACTGAAAGCATTTCAGCTGTGATTCAGACACTTGACACTTCCCTGTTTGAATGGCTTACCATGAAAAAGATGCACACATTTTCCCATGTATACACTTAATGTAGCCCCATGCATGGCACGCATCAGTTTTGTTTGCAACTAGGTCAAGATGCTGATGCATTTGCCTTTTACAGTACAGAGGTGAAGTCCAGTAGAAGCTGAACTTCCATCTGGGCTGTAAAAGCTCAGTTCTCTATCACTACACTAACTCCAGTTTATGGACCGAGCTAGCTCAGGCACCTCAACAATGCTCTTCACTACGCAGCTCTGAAAAAGGCAGCTCTCTCAGCTTGCCTAACAACGATGAGGTCACCCTTATAACCAGTAGAACATGCATTAAATGAAATGAAATTTCAGATGAAGAATAATTTGTAGCAGAACAGTAGATGAAATTAGTTCATAAGTTTTGTTAATACTGATAGAATACTATTGGAGGAGAGATTGATGGGTTTTATTATTATTATTTGTGGAAGAACTGCCCTACTAAGTTAAAAAAAGCCTATATTCAGGCTGTAAGTACATAAAGGTGAAAAAAACTAGTCTGCAATTGGAATTATTCCACTGTTAAATTCCTATCCTTTCATTAAAAGTAATTTGAGCAGCCAGGCCACCCACTTTACATCTCAGAGAGACTTCTGGTGTTTTCCTGCAGAGGAGTGATGTGCAGTGACTGCACTTACCCTTGTGGCTAGTTTACTATTACCATCTGGCTCCAAAAGCAATCCACTATAAATGCACACACTTAAAATAATTACTGTTATTGAGGCTGCCATGGTAGTATACTTTCTAGGACTGGAATAATTGGTAACACAATCCTCTTTTATGAATACATTATTTAGACTGCAGCCACTCTGGAGAGAGGGAAATGTCTCTTGTATTTGTATACAGGACCTCACACACACTACCAATTTTGCCTGAAAATCTTATCTGTGTGTAGGAATTTCCTTTTCACTTAAAAACACCCCATTTTTTCTACAGTAGGGCCAAGGAAAGAACAGTCTGTATGATTCCCAAAACTCAGTAACTATAGACAAGCAGAAAAAAGGCCACGACCCAAATACAGAAGTGATCCAAAAGTCTTGATGAAGCTAGATCACCGATGTGATTAATTGTTGCTTTAATAGAGCATTTTCAAACAGAGACACTCAGTAATGACTATACTTTCCCCCCAAAAAATCTGTAGTTGATCTTCTGTAATATAAACCTCTAAACAGATTTATTTTGTGGAAAGCAGTTAGACCAGTTTTGTATTTTTCACATGAGTACCAGCTTCAAAATAGCCCACATGTTTAAGTTTTCAGGTGGGTAAGGAAACAAGAGGCAGATCAATTTAATAAGCTGTGAAAATTAAGACGTCATTTATATGAATACATTACCATATTTCATCTCTTGACAGCTAAGCTTCCCATCATACCTGAGTTCTAGTCTTTAAAAGATGAAGAGCCACATAAATACCAAATACCAGAAAACAGATTACTTTTGTGATAAAAGCACATCAATCAATACAAAAACACCTTAACTTCTCAGTTTAGGTCCTCAAGGTGGTATCTGTCTACATAAAATATCTACATAATCATAACACAGTCACTTGAGATAAATCCTCATGTTCTCACTATCCTGGAGTTTTAAAATTTATGATACTGTATCACTATAGCCCACTGGGTAGAGGAATAATCTCAGGTGAGAAAACTGACTTGGGTGGTATGTGTAGAACCCCAGGGTAGAAAGTGATGGAAGAGGACATTTAAATTTCTGTAAATAGGATTGAGGGGAGATTGGGATTAAAAAGAAATACTTCTTTATGATAAGTGACCAGAGAAGGCTTTCAAATTAGCAAGGTATCTGGTGCTGCTCCTGTTTGTGAAAATTTAGCTGGTAGACCTTCCAGAAATGAGTATCAAGCACCTGACAACACTTCCACAGTTTTCTTGGTTACTTGATGTGGGGCAGACAGAATCACCAATCCCCTTAAATTCGTATTCATTTGACGGAAGATGTTCTCAAAAGAAGCATGCTACAAGAGACATTTGCAAAGCAGAGTGTTCAAAAATTTGGAAAAGCTTAGCTGCATTAGGTGTGAACACTGGAGCCCTGCTTCATTCAGTGTGCAACACAACTAGGACACCTGACTGTCTTACTGCATTTCACTGCAGATGGACACTTTCACAGCGTCACTATTTCCTAATTTGCCTAGTGATTACCCTCAAACATTCATCATAAGCAGTAAAAAATTTTATGTGAGGAAGCTTGAGACAACAAAAATGGTTGAAAAAGTCCTGCTTAATTGGACTGTTGGTGCACACCTACCATAAACTTTACCTAAATGTGCCAATGTTCTGATCTAAATGGTGGCAGGAGAATACAAGTTGATGGCCTGAGCTTTCCTATACTGGCTCTTGTTGTAATGCAGTGTTTTAAGCTCTGTGTAAAATAAGTATGAGCCCCATCCAGCTCCTACTAGCATGAGTTAATATTGTGGGAATACAGGAACTGGTTCTTTATTTGATGTCAAGATGTCTCTGGCCCATGGGGGCAAGAACTCATCATATATAGTAACTACTGCTTGGTGCCAGTCACACTCCAAACTGCTACAAACTCTCATCTATACTGTGTTATGACTAGTGATTGATGAAGGTCTCTAATGTCTGTGGATTTAAACCACCATGATGTCTGACACAGGCTAGGAAACAATGAGATTGTTAAAAGTATAGCAGGTCATCATCACTGCCCAATTAGTTATTGTAGGAGTCATACAGCATCAGATAAAGACATGTGTCAGAGGTTGACTGCATGTACCAGGTTGTAGACTGCAGTACCTTGAAGATTTTTTTTTTTTACAAGTTCCTTGTGGTGTCCCAATTCAGTTTCTAAGGCATTCAGTTTTTCACTGTCCTCATAATCATTCAATTTCTTACCAAATCCAATCACCATTTTCCTTGTCAAAAGAGTAAGATCAGGTTATGGCATGTAACTAAAAAGAAAAGGATAAAATATTATTTATTTGGAGTTTACCTGGTCTGAACTGACTATGATAGGCTCTCTAAGAATAATCCAGGTGATGCACTCTTCACAAGGTGGAGTAGTGAAAGACCCATGGTATGTCCAGTAGTCACGAGATTTAGGGAAAAGAACTGAAGGATCGAAGTTGCGAAAAGGAACTTCTTTGCCCTTGTAAAAAAATACAACAAAACCAAACAGAAAACTCTTCAACAGCTCTAGTTCAGTCTAGGTAAAGATGCAGAGAGGGACTCAGATACTTCCAAGGTATTAATTAAGAAAACCAAGCACACATCTACACAAGACCTAATGATGCAGTGTACAGATAAGTGGGCAAAGTGACCCTCGCAGATGGGTCTAGAGAAGCATGACACAACATACAACTCCACCATGCTGCTACTTGTACCTGAGCTAACTCATGTGAAGTAGTATCCAGTACCAAAGTGCTTCACTCATTTCTCTGCAGAAATACTCTTCCTTCTGGCCTCCATTCTTATGGAAATTCTACCATTTACTGAATATTAGATTAGGTTACCATATAATGAAGACAGGTACACTAGATTTATAATGTTTATGCTAATAGCAAACAAGACAGTCTATCAAATGTAAGATTATCACAGTGTTATCTGAGACACAGATTTCTAATCAGTGGCATTTCCAGAGATCCATTAATCAGACTGTTTCAAGACCAAATGGACCAATTTCCAAAGATGCCTTTCTTTTGTTACTCACCACTGAGAGACTAAGACTCCATGCCTGGTTTTGAGATGAGTAAAGTTTGGTGAGGTGACCCATTTTCACAAAATTGTTAAGCCCACCAAAGCCAAAGAAGGCTCATATGTACATGTGAGATGGGACTCCACTTGGTAAGGAAAAGTTGCCCATGGTTTTATTCACAAGGATATTCTGGCAGTGTTCAGAGCAGAATCTGGAAGCTAGAAAGTCATGCCTCTTGATTTATATTTTTTCTTTATTGTCCTGAGAATTTGCAGCAATCTTCCTATAAAGCCCAACATCATTACCTTTGTTTTGATAGCATTTATTTCTTCGAGAATCCTCTTCAACTCTGGTTTGGGAGTTTTCCCTACCTGTAAAGAAGAAAGCATGAGCTAACCAAAAAGCTCTAGCTCAATCAGTTTTCTATGTTTTTTTTTTCATATGTGCATCTAAACATCTCTCAACTATAAAATTACAGTGTATTAACCCAGCCTAACACCCCTGCCAGCTTAGTAAGCTATGTCTTCTGCCTGTACCCCAACAGATAGTTTGACCCTAATGAGGAAGTTAGACCAGTACAGAAACTCAGCACCATGGGTAATTTTACAATACTACTATTCCTGTTAACACTGAATTTTTGCCTAACAAAGCTAAACAACTCTTCAGACTCAAGTACAGAATTTGGAAGAAGTTTCTTTCTGGTTTAAAAGTCAGATTTCATGTTTGCATTTGTTGATCCCAACACAGACATCCATCTTTATCTCTAGTGAATATTGATTAAAGAGAGAGCAAAAGCCACTATTTTGGGCTAAGATTGCACATCCTCAAAAAAAGACTTTGAAATGGATGAGTGAAATGTATTGTCTCTAAGTTAGTTTTGCCTCAGAGAAAGTTCATGAAAAAACTAGGAGCATTCTTTGCAATCAGCCCATGATGAGCATAGAAGACAGCTGACTGCTACTGGTCAAAAGGCCACTACTGACATCGTGTCCCCAAAGCAGGGGCAAATAAATCTGGATTTACAGCTTCCACCAGCCACACAGAGATGTTAACTGCTGGGACAAGCGTGGGTAATATTGGATACCATTCGAAATAACATGACTCATGCTCTCTAACTTGACAAGCATGCATTACTGAAAGCGAAGCCCTTCAGCGTGGTATGATCCCTACAAAATATATTCAGAAGGTTTTGCTTTTGTAGCCCTGTAAGAATAGAAAACTCTATAGTATTAATCCTAAGAAGGGTTGTGTGCTTATACTTACTTGCAAAAATATGGCTAAAACAGCTATTCCATCATTTCTTCTCACAGCATCAAGGTAATTACTGTATTTGGGATTCCAGTGTAACAAATGTAGCTGGAAACAAAGAAAAACATATAAAAAAACCCCTCACATTATTGAATAGCAAGCCACCAGAGGCTGAATTTAGAGTTCTTCATATACATGTGAGCGTTCAGGACAGTAATGAATGAGGATTAGGCCTTTAAAAAAAAGGAAAAGACAACAGCAATTCATATATATGTTTTATCTGCCATGCACTACATGCTTTAAAATAAACTATGAACATCTTAATACACAAATTGCAAAAGTGAATAGAAATCTCATCTTTGCAGCTAAAGAACACACAAAGCATGAAGTAAGCAGGTAGAACACACAGTTCAGAAGTCATCTACTGATATATGATTCATTTCCATTTTGCTTTCAAATTCCAGCAACTCTAGCAAGAAGTCCATACGAATGGAAGCTCTGTGTATTATTAGTCTACAGGTCTCATCTTCCTTTCCAATCCTTAAATGGTAGAAAATCAGTGTAACACATTCTTCCTCCTTTCTGTTGCTACAATTTTATACGTCTGCTATAATACTGTACTTTCAGAGTACTCTTAGTAAGTTTGCATTGTTTCTCAGTAATTTAGTTGTTGCTGTCCTATGTTTCAAGCCACGTTGGTTTGAGAACATGGAAATTTGTTTCACATGCTATTTTTCTTGTTGTACTGTGAGAATGACTTCAACACGATTCACTTTTACAAAAATCAACAGGAGAAAGAATAAAACGTCCCAGATAAAGAAAGAACTCCTTGAAAAGCAGATAACTGTCCCACCTGAAGGAAGATAATGCCAAATATTATTTTATACCCTATTTTAAAGTAAGAAGTGGTGAATCTTACCTCTCCTGCGTATCTCACTCCATTCACAACATGCTCAGAGCCATGGTCATCAGATGAACCCCAGTGAAAGTGAAGCTGGCGCAGCCTGTAGACTCCTGGCAGCGGCCCACCTCTCAGCACTGCAATTGATAATCTGCAACAGCATTAGACTCAAGTACCTTCCAATTCTTTTAAAATAAATGTATACACATCTAAAACATTAACATCTATATTCATTCTATGGATGCTCTAGACTTTGAGACCACTTGGACCTTGGAAATGGGCACTGGTTTTAGCAGCACTTCAGACAACCACCTTCACCTATATGCACTTACATACAGGTGAAAATTATTTGTGCCTAGGCTCCCATTAGAGTTAGCAGAGGTGATTGTTTTAATTCAGCTGCATAAATCCTTCTGGGATATTCCAAAGACACTTGCATAAGACTGGAAGATGTGATACAAGATCTGTAAAACTGTACTTTTCCAAAGCAGGATCTGGAGGCAAGGTGAAATATATATTAGGTTATCAAAAAAAGCTTGAGATGCCTATGTTTGGGTAACTGAAATAAATCCCTAATCAGAACAGTGAAGCTGCTGGAATAGTTTTGCTTGCCTTAAGGTAGACACTCAACTGATGGTGACCTTAATCAATAAAGTCCAGAGAGCAATTAAGTGTGACACCATCTGTATTGACTAGAATGGGACTTCAGAGACATAACACACTTTTAAAAGCCCACATAAGACACATAAATTTAGATGCCTTAATCTCCCCTTGAATTCCATCTAATATCTACCTATAACAACACACACAAAACCAGCCGTGATTAAGATCAATTACTGAAGTGTTAAATGACAAACATTCCCACAAAACACTAAATATTGTGTCTCTTACTGAAGGCTGACTTATTTGTTTAAAAAGCTACGAAATTACTGATGCTGCTTCTGCTACAGTCATGGCTCCCTCCAGCTGTGGAAGGGGAGAAAGAAAATGACAAATGAGCTAGAAAAGCAATCACCGAGGACACAAGCTACTGCCCTAAAGAAAAGTTCAGCCTGTGATGAACAGAACTCTGGATTCTGAATAATCTTAACATTTTTACATTATATACTAAACGAAGGTGGTAGGTTTGAAGGGATGTCACAATAAAAAGGAAAAAAAAAAACAAAACACAAACTTACCCACATTCAGAAAATACTAATATGCAATTCTCATTCACTTTATTTGGAGACAGAAGCTGTAGCATTCCAGTGAATGCTTCAGCACTTCTGAAGAACTGGTCTTGATATGCTAGTGAAAAATATCCTTAAACCTGACAAGGAATGAAATCCCTAATCATCTCAAGAAACAAAGTACTGAGAGTATTCCTTAGTGAACATTAAGAATAAGCTGCAATTCTCAACAAATTTCTTTCACTTGTTCCCACAGACATTCAGTGCTGTGGCCAATGCAGACTCAGTGACAGCAGTAGCTGACAAGGCCATCAATTCTCCATTAAAATACATCTGTAAAACCAAATAATCCAATATAAGGTAAAAATGTGTCATTATTTCCACAGATGAGCCATCAGCAGACATTTTCGACTGGGTATTAGGTGAAGCTTTGCATCACCTCATACCAACACATTCCTGCTTCACTCGTCTATAAATAGACAGTAGATATTACTTAGTACACTTTAAACAGACAGAACAATGCAAAGAAAAAGATGCCTGTAAACCAAGATCTTCTGAAGGACAAAAAGGTGGGGTTTTTTTATTTTAATTGCAAGTGTACAGTATAAAACATTGTCATTTCAATGTAAGTAAATGAAATTTCCCTTTCAGTAAATGAAATTTTCCTATGCTTTAAGAAGGGTAAAGTAAAAAAACAGAAGAATGAAGTTCTCCAATATTTAACACCAAAAAAAATTGCAAACTATGATGGCACAGCTCAAGGTTAGTAAAAGAAATTTTTATTTTTTTTAACATGTGGCTTGGAACATAAATGCTAAAGGTACCTTTATGCTCTTGGGTTTTAGTTTCCAGAAAATACTAACACAAATATACAACCTTATAACAGAATATAAGGTAAAAGTTCATAAAAGAAACTATGGTATCCTTCAATTGTTTTTAAGGGGCTTTATTTTTATATATTTACATGTAACAGGGAATTATTCTAACAATTACACAGGAAATGTTCACCTTAAATATCTGAGATTCCCAGTTTTAAGGCTGCAGTAGTTGTTTTCCTGCCACAAAACACTTAAAAGGATGCTTTTCTAGAAGGCCCCATGACTCTGAGCTTCTACCTGTGTCATGAAACAAAAAACAAGAGCTTTAAAAAAAAAAAAAGGTCTACAAGCTCTCTCCCTTAAAAATGGGCAGCTAGCTTGTCTTAGTCCTCTGAAACACTGAATAACCCTTTTCACATGGCAGGCTGAATGTCTGGACTTGCTTCCCAATACTGGAAATCTGGCATTTCTGGTCCCGTTCCTGCTCTACAGGAAGTAACAGGATGGCAACAGCAGACTCACCAACATGTACCTCCCTCCAACTCGCTGCCTTTGGAGTAACGTGGCCCAGCTGCAGGAATACGCAAACCAGGAAGACAAGGGAGAAAAGCATTCACTCCTTGTTGATGCCTTATCCTTACAAGGTCTCATCCCATTTCTCAGTGACTGACTCTTTTTGGATGGATTTGCACATCATCCTCCACCAGTGCCTGCTATCAGACAAAAATGTCAGTCTGAAGCGCTTGCTCAGACTCTGGGTCCCCCTCCATCCACACTGAACAATGGTCTATCACAGAGCAATCCACACGGGCATGCATGCAGGCATCAGTTCCAGCATAAAAACTCACCTTTTATTTGATCCATCAAACTAAGCAGCACGAGACAGAACTGGGCAATAAAAGCATGTGGGGTTTTTTCCACTCTCAATGTAATCGCTGTGGCAGATGTTTGCCAAGTGTTGCACAGAAGGATGTAACTGAGAAAAAACTCACTTCGTGTGTCTACATAGCAAAATGAAGATGTGACTTCCCCCAGTTTTTAATTAAAGTTACTGGGTTTTGCCCTCATTGTTTTAGAGCCAGCCAACAAATAAAGGCTTATTCACCAGAAACCAATAATCAAAAATCTCATTTGTAAAGATAAATGAGATGATTTCCCACAAATTGGTACTCTAGGAAACGCCATCCACAAGCACTAGCCATGCTAAAAGAAACCAAACAGCAACAAGCTCTCACTATTTACAGTTATTTATTTATTTATTTATTCCTGATCATCCAGTTCCAAAGGCACACACATTCCTTGGATAAGAAATGGAAAGATTCAGCAAACAGCATCAAGGTCACCTTGTAAGAAAGTGTGCCTCTGCACTGAAGTACTCCAAGCCCTTAAAAATCACCCATCAGAAAGTCAGTAAATCATAGAATCATTTTGGTTGGAAGAGACCCTTAAGATTACAGAACCACAGAATTTCTAGAACTAGAATAGACCTCCAAGATCATCAAGTCCAACCGTGAACTTAACGTTGTTAATCCCACCACTAACAACTCATCTAATATGCTTTAAAATACCTCCAGGGATGGTGACTCCACAGCATCCCTGGGTGGTATCAGAAATCTAGGAGACAAAGGGGGAAGATGAAAGGCACATACTTGACACAGCTTTAGTGTATTTCTCCCCAGCTGCTGTGTCTGGGTTGCAGTACAAGACTTATGTATCTTTAATGTTTATTAAATGATTGAACACCTCAATCTAACCATCTAACCAAGGTATTATAAAGAAAGCCAAGGAGTCATTAGTTGTAGGGAAGTTACAAGTTATTTCTCTCACACGGCATCCTAAGTCCCGCTAGTTAGGTGGATTTTGAGACTCCAGCCTCCATCTGCAATAACTTCACAGTGCTTAATGTCCTTCTTCCACACAGGTATGGTGAGAGGGGCAGCTGTGTCCACAATGATCCATTCATTTATATGGACAGGGAGCAGAGGCATTGACACAGCAGCTAAAGCAAAGGCCTGTCATCAAAACCTTTGATTTCATAGCGTATTAAAGTCAACCAGACTTTATAAATTGCTGGAGATAAACTCTCCAATTCCTTCCACTAGCCTAACTACAAAGATAACAGTAATAAAGCCTTTTTCAACATAGTATGTGAATTACATTGGATGGCACTTTCCCTGGAAGCTTCTCTAATTACCTGAGTTTAAGAAACTACCCAAATGGTGAACACTCAAAGTGTTCTTGGCAGAGTAGAACCACAATGACGGTTCCTTTACACAAAAAAAAAAGAAGTTGTCGTACGTATCCTAAAAAAACCATGCAGAGTGGAATTGGTCCTGCAATTAGTATTATATTAGAGCAGGAACACCACCCCCAGACTCTGCAGGCAATGGTATAACAAAGGAGACATAACAATAACCACTGAATGTTTCTTGCCTTCAAAGAGTCGAGAAATACACCCACTTTTTTTTCCAGTGAGTCACTTTTTATTTCTGACATCAGAACAAAACAGTTACTGAGCCATTCACCTGAAAAAAATAAATTCAGAACATTCCAAAACTTTCTGCTCTTTGTGGACACAGTGTTGCATCCGGGAAATAAATTGCTCAGCCTCAATACTCCCTCCCATGCAAAATCTGACTAATTATAACAATAATTAGCTTGACATTTATGCAGAATATGCAATCATTGATACACTTCATGCTCTTCCAACAAATACAAGAGATGGTAAAAAAATATAAGTAATGGTCATGGAGGTCTTTTCATGTGCCACAGCTGCATCGCCTTACCGATGTATTGTATTATCTGTCATTAATATTTGTTTTTAATAACATTCAAGATTCCCACTTTTCTAGAAAACTAATGAAACTCTCAACTCCATAGTCATCTGTGAGTTTTAAGAGTGTATTAACTAGTCCAGCTTACATGCATTTTGATCCCTGGTTTTCATGACATCCAAGTGATTCATTAAAATCCATTAAGTTAAATCCATGCACACAGATATTTAAGACCAATCAACCTATTAGTAAAATTCTTCCTAGTAATTATAGCTGTCAATCTCAGTTCTATTGTAATATAAATGGGAACTTTTAATGCAGTTAAGAAATAATGGAGGACACTGTGGAAGACAGACTTTTCAATATTTTACTGAACTGGATATTTCTTCCCTTTTCTTACAGTCCCATGTACTATAAATAATAGCACAATTCCGTTGACCTTGATACAAGAATAAAAACTGAGGCATGCATTTGCTTTTTCCCTTCTATCACAGTAGTAATGTAATTTCATACTGCTTTCAGTAATGTTTTTTCCTTTGAAATATAGCCAACAGTATTAATACAAAACATCAGCGGTTCTGTCAACATAAACTAAATATTTCTAGCACCTGTTAAACAGAACAGACATTATCTCTGCAAAAGAGATAGCCCAGTAACTTTTAAGAGCTATGCATTATATATGCAGCACATTATATGTTGTCATGAGTGGATTAAAGGTTTTGGACATGAAAGCTGAAACAACTGGAATTTCTCAGCCCTATAATGTTCATTAAGACAAAAATCTCATGAATGCCAAAGAGAGTTTTAACTGATTAAACACCATGACTTTGTGGCAACATCTGGTTCATTACTTCATTTGTAAGCAGTTACATGGGTACAGTTTTCAAATATTGTAGCTTTAACCATGGACACAGCTAAAGCTGTTCTGCTGGGCATCGCAAATAGCTCGAATGGAAGTCAGTCCTCATGGATAAAGCCTGGACTCCTTTGCCCCTGGAAAGCAACACAACCACAATGGCTTTTGCAAGCTCAGAAGTTTATCTTGCACCTTAATTCATCCTGCACCAGGTTCTCTGCAGCTCTCTCCATTCCCTAGGATTTTATCTATGATCTTTAAGAGTAGTCCCAGGCCTTTCCAAACAGTTGTGCAGGGCACTAGAGCCACAGAAACCTGTACATCACACGCAGGCAGTACACAGAGACCTTCTGACAGCCGTGAGCTTTCAGAGCACACTCTGTCTTCCAAGCAACTTGAGAAACAGTCACTCATATAATGACAGCTTGAGATGAAAACAAAACTAACCTGATCTATCAAACGAATCATCAAATACAACTCTGCAGGTCTTCCCATTATTGAGGATGGTCTTAGCTGCACCAGGATCATAACTAGCAAACCACGGCAGTAGGGAGCGATCGTAATGCACGTCCTTGTTATTGATTTCAATAGGTGACTGATGGCGTCCTTTGGCAATCGGGTAATTTTTGTGCCACTGATCTGGTCCTGGGGACAAAAAAAAAAAAGAAAGAGAGAAATATCATGAAACTTTTTCCATCTAGGTGTGAATTATACATGTGTTACAATAAATGCAAGCTTGGCTTTGCTTAGTTACAGAACATCAATTAAATGTATTAATAATCAGATTACTAATCTCTGGTTGGTTGTCATGTCCTGTCAAGAGTTTTCACTCTATAAAAGAAGCAATTTGATTATTCTAGCTGGAATACTGGATTCTGCAAGTCATTCAACTGCACCTGAACTCTCATAGCAACCTCCAGACTTTACTTATTAGAAGACTGACAATACACCAAGGAAGGAAACTAGACATGTAAACTCCCAAGTCCAGAAAACCTAGAAATAGGATGGTATATATGCAAATTACTCAAATGTGGCACCGGGAACCCATCTGGAGAGAGAAAAGGCTACTGATATCTGAAGAAGATGGGAATTTGAAGTGTAGATTTAATTACCGTCATGGTTCTATCAAGAACTTCACGTGGAAAAAGCCCGACCGAGGCCGTGCTGCTGCTCCTCCTCCTCCAGCCGAGGAGGACACGGGAACATCAGGCCACCCAACCTCTGCAGGCAGGAGGGGTGGTGGCTGCCCTGCCGACCCTCACCGCTCCTCCTGCAGCGAGGCCAGGCTCAACCTGGATATTAAGAGTAGGAAAACTGCCTTTATTTAACTTAAGACACCTCTGCCACAGACTCTCCTTCCACACCCTTCGTCTCCTGCACGCCGGCGAGCGAGGACCCCACCGTTCGGCCGCGCTGCCGCCGCTCGGACCCAGGCCCCTGCTCCCCTCTCACGCCCGCTCCTCAGCGCGGCCTCCCGTCCTGCCGGGGTTTGGCTCCCGGGCCCACTGCCTGCAGCGGCGGCGACCGCAGAGGGACCGGGCCGTACCCCGGCCCCCACTCACCGTTGTCGCCGTCGTAGCCCCACGGGTAGTTCATGGTGCCGCGCTTCAGCCTCTCCCAGCGGCTCTAACAGGCGGGCGGCCTCGTCTCACACCGGCTTTTTATAGAGTCCCGCCAACTCCATGCCCTTCCCCGCCGGCGGCGGGCCGGGAGCTGCAGCGTGGCCCTGACCGCCGGGGGCGGGGAGAACCGCGCTGCCTCGCTCCGCCCCCGCCGGCGGCCTGGCGCTCCCGGCGCCTCAGGCCCCAGCATCCCGGTCGGCTTTCCCCAGCGCTGCCGCAGGGGCCGGGGGTTGGAAATTCACATGATGCACGTACACGGACGCGCACAGACAGACATACACGTGAAACGGGAAGCTTAGCCTGGCTGGTTTCTGAAGTTAAATGTTCAGGTGACAGGCAGGCTGGCTGAGCTTCTTATGGCTGTTCATAGGAATCCAGTTTGCCGAAAGGGTGCCCCAGGTTAGGAGACGATGGGTCCCTCCCGAGGAGACCCCACTGGCGATGTGCTTCCCACTCGATGTAGTGTGCAGCATAACCTTCATCTGGAGGTCAGCTGTGGATGAGTCCCGACAGGTCCTGTGTGCAAACGGCCATCACAGGTTCACACCCTTCCTATGAAATTCCCACACGTGGAGACTGGGAATCACTAAACCAGCTGAAGATCCATTTCCTGCCACCTCCAGATAAAAGCTTTATTATCGAATTAAGCATGGGATCTGTTTGTTCTTCTTCAGCTCTAATTGTCCATTCATTTAGCAGGGTGTTATACATCAAATTGCACTTGAAATTGTAAGCATCCTTCTTAGCGTGTTCCTTAGGTGACTTACATGTGACACACAAATCAAATGACTTCTAAAATATCTTTGCTATTCTGATACATATGGAATTATTAGGCAAGTTAGAGAAGACAGAGGTTAGAACCAGTGGCATAAAATGTATGAGGGACTGACTAAGCAGAGGACAAAACATTGGACTGAAAGGTGAAACTACTGTGATTTAATTTTTAGTAAACTTTCTGAATAAGAAGTGAAATTATTTTATTTGATAGTAATGGAGTGAGCACAAAAGTCCAAGTTGGTTAAAGAAAAATGCAAATGGCACAAGTTGGAAGCATGAGGTCGTGTTGTCACAAGAAAGCCTTAAGAGTCATACAAATTCCAAGTGGACTTGTGTAGGACCTGGGCCGAGGGGGACCGTCAGACCTTAGCACTGAACTAATTGTCAGGATAAGAGAATGGCAAATTTCTGTTTTCATATGTAAAGTTCAGAGTGACAGAATGACTAACCCATCATTTACTTTACTGCAGTTAATTTCTATATAAGACCCAGCTTATTTCTCAAATTGTGTGCTAGCTTTGCCAGTTGTCACCTGGCACTCTTTTCTGTGCAGAACTGGTATAAAACAAGTATCTCAACTCTGTATGTCAATTGGGTTTTACCTCTTTTCTGGTAAAGAACCCAGATTTGGGACAGTGTGTTTCATACAGAAAAGTTCAGTACCCCTGAATAGTGTGTAAACTACAGTGTGTTAAGTTCAGTAGCAGAAAGTGCACCACGGTGGTCTTAAATCATGTTCTTGGCTGATATGTCTTTCATGACCTGAAGTGGAAGTGAAAGAGAAGGAGGAAGAGTGGGATTAATTGGTGATAAAATGTCAATAATCATTAACAGGCAGGAACTGCTTACAAAAATACAGGCACAAACCAGGGACGCGTGCCTGGAGCTGGAGAAACCCTGGTGTGACCTCTGAAACAGGTCTGTCATAAAGCTGAATGAGGATGAATTGGAACAGGTGCAGGGAAGGCAAGAGAACTGAAGAGCTTTTACAAGAAGAGACTATAAAAGCTTAGTGTGCTTTGCAATGCGAACAAATGGTAGGAGGAGAAGTGACAGCTGTCTGTAAACACACATCATCAGAGAGGTAAACACCAAGAAATGAGAAGGGTTGCCAAAGCTGAAAAGCGATGTCAGCCAAGGAACAGTTACCAGAGGGAGATATTCTCTTCCAGTAAAAGAAAGCCTTCAAAACTCTTTGCTGGGCTTTTCCTTATCAAACACGGCCTAAGTTCCCTACATGCTACAGACAAGAGAAGTGTTTTAAGGAAATGAACAGATGACACAGAAGACAAGAGTCAAAATTAAATTTGATCTGAAGTGGAGGCTGAAATAAAAAAGCTTTCATAGAGCAAAGTGTCATTCACCGCTGGACCAAAAGGTATCCCAGTCTGCAACAAACCACATGATACACTCAGCTATGTTTCCAGTTCAGAAACTACAGGATTCAATGAAATCCATTATCAGGCAATATGTCAATAAATGCTTTTAAAGTACAAATACATTCTAGAATAAAAATAAGCAAATAT
The DNA here is from genome assembly GCA_024611175.1 of Megaceryle torquata. NCBI lineage: Eukaryota > Metazoa > Chordata > Aves > Coraciiformes > Cerylidae > Megaceryle > Megaceryle torquata. The sequence goes on from JANIJG010003416.1 coordinate 33,234, forward strand.
ATTGTATATATTAACATGTTTTCATGTGATCTCTAAGGCAAACAAATTGAACAAATGTTTTCCCCCTCAACTCAACTATGTTTCTGTTTCAATGAGAAGAATGCTCAGATGTGAGTCTTCCCCAGAAATCCTGCTTAGTTATTCAGGTTTTTCACTCCTGTACCACAGATTTTATCTGTATGTATTGCTAAGACCAACATTTCTTAGTAAGTTTTAAGGAGAATGTTTTTTAATTTGACCACAAAATAAAATTTCTTTGGATCCCAGTGAGGCTCCTCCTTTTTTTTTGAAAATGTGTGTTATCCACACATATATTTATAGGCTGCATTATATTGTAGAGTTATTGTTGGTGATACTTGCTCTGTATTATCAGTCAGAGGACTTATCATGCCTAGATATTGTAGAAACATTTAATAAGGCCTCCTTCAGAGGCGCAAGAGACAGATGGAAAGCAGGTAGGAAGTCAGGAGCAATGAAAGTAGCTCATAATTACAAAGCACTATGATGAGAGAGCTAGAAATACAATTCCAGGATTCTTGACATTTCATCCTATGCACAAAACCACTAGAACCTTGAATTTCAAAAAGTTTTGTTGTCCTAATATCTTGATGAGATACAGAAATTAATTTCAGGGCATACCACAGGTCACAAGCTGGTGGGTCACATTTCTGTCCTGTTGCTAATAAATCTACTGCTGCTTTAGATAATGGTGAAGTTAGAGTTACAAAAAAAAAAAAAAAAAAAAAAAAAAGTATAAAACAGACTTGGTCTTCAATTTAAAATAGTTTTTAACAATAATAGTTGAGTTCAGAGATGGAAAGCAGTCAAGAAGTGAAGTTGAAATTCACCAGACAATGTCTACCCATTAAAAAAAAACAAGAAGGCAAATTCAACACCCAGTGTTACTGTAAGTATGACCCAAATAGCATATATGCTGAAATGTAACTCTCCATTCAAGAGTGGAGCAATCTGCTCATGTGTGCTCTCACACTGAGGCTTAGAACAGTAAGAGTTTGACCACATCTCTTCATAAAAGCAAAATCTGAACAGATCTGCTGTGAAATTCCCATGGTTTGGTGGCTCCTCTTCAATAGTGTATAGTTGGTATTTATATTTAGTTTACATTGACCTTCAACTGTAAGTCTAAAGTGAAAAGGGCTACTCGAATGTTAAACAGGTGATTAAGTTTACCAGGGTAATTTACTGAAGCTTACACAAATCCTTTATTCTCAATCCTTGGTATTAACTGATGTCATAAAATTCTATCTTGGCATCTGAACACACATACGGAAAATCTGGAAGAGAAACCCATACTCTTTATAAACATAAACAGCCTTCTCCCTCCCCAGCTCTCACTCTTTCTCTGACCATGTTCACTGTACTATGTCTTTAGCAGAAGATATTTATGGTTCATATGCCTTTAAATATTCCATTAAATGATTTAGATCGAAGACTAACCTGAGCACTTTTAGCTTAGATTATGGTCCAGATCCTGCCCCTTTTACCTACCTTTTTTAGAAGGACTGAAATATATGAGAACATAAATAGTTCTGCAGCATAGCTAGTGAGAGGCAAAGTCCTAGGACAGAAAGCACCTCATGAAACCACATTCTTTACATGTCATGGGAGAAGTGCTCAACAAAAGCATCTTCTCTGTCAGTAACCTAAAAACTCTGAGGAACACGGAGTGTAGATCTACAATTGTGAGAATCCATCAGCCAAACCCTTGATGCTATTGATGGCGGTGGGGACAAAGATACAAAAACGACTACCAGAAATAGATAAGAGGTTGTGTTTGCTCATGTTTCACAACTCACTTGCTGAGAGTGGAGGAGGTTGCTATTTCTAGCAATCCTGACATAGCGATTCCTCCCGAATTACATTATTTAGGCTTTGCTTTGCTCAAGGGACCAGGAATTAGTGCAAGATCCCTGACCGATTTAGCAAACTATCACCTCTATATATTGTTTCCATCCCTCACAATTATTCACTTCTCCTTACAGATGCAGAAGACAGAGATCATTAAAATCAATAACTAAGAGCGTGCAGTCTCATTTTGAACAAGTACAAGACTAATTCCAGTTCAAAGAGGCTAGAGGCACATAGTTGGCCAAGAGATTTAAGATGGGCAGTTATATTTACTTCTCATACATATGCTTGCACTTTATACTTCAGCTAGATATTTTTCCACATAACACTAATCACCATTAAATTAGGGTTTGGTCAGGAGAGACGGAGAAATGATTTGAAGCTTATTCTGAATTTAGGTACAGGGCATGCGCAAAATTGCTTTAATAAAAGGCGGTGTACATTCAAAGTATCAGTCTAAGAATGGCTATATTTATATCAAAATGGTGTCTTCATTTCTGGATTTAGACATATGCATTTCCAAAACTCATCAAATGAGAATGTACACAATTTACTTTCAGTATAAATATAAAGGTAGATTTATTTCTCCCATTTATTCACATGTTTCAGAAATCTCAGCAGCTAAGAAGCTTTCATCTCTTAACTACAGAAATTTCTTATGTTGACATTTTGCTGAGAACATGAGAAAGAAGCTATGAAGCTATGGCACTAACCAACCAAACAGTAAGCCAAATTGTAGAGAAAGTGAAAAGAATTTTAATGTATAACCATAGAAATTAATGTAATTAGCATCCTCCTTCATTCATAATAAAAGAGTAAAGCTTGGGAAAGTTCTGTGGGACTTCTGTAATTCCTGTTATGAGATCCGGAATGAATCAGTCCTGCTGCATTAGGTTATTACAGGATTCTCATCCAAATAAACTTGTTTCTTGCATGTTTTCTTTTCAGATCTAAGTGAAGAAAGAAATATAAAGAGTGATTGAGAAAGTTCACTATTAAAACAGAAAAATTAAGTCTTTCTTTGTGAGGCAGGTCAATAGTTACTACAAGTAAGATCAGACATCTTTTATCGCATGCTGCCACTTATACAGCATAAGTTTTGGCTTATTCATATAATCATTGATACATACTGTGTCTGTAATTCAAGAAATTTTTTTCCCAGTCAGTAATTCTTTCCTCTTCTCTTTGCCTCTTCCTCCTCTTCCCTACATTGTTTGTATGAGGGAGAAAAAGGCATTGGTCTCAAGAGCTGAGCCTTCACCAAAAGGTTATGCCTACTAAGGCCACGCTCACTTCTCTAGAGTTTGTATATATTTGTAATACTGAATTGATTCTGAGACTGAAAGTTCTAACTCACCCATTTACATCCCTTTCACCCCCAAAGTAAACTTTGAATATAATATTTGCAAAATAGAATACAGAGACGAAAGAACAGGTTAGAGATCTGTGGGAATTTGGTTCCCAAATTGTAAGCAATGAGGCTACATCAGGTATTTTACACCATCTTCAGAGACTGCATCCAGAGCCTCAAAATGTGAAGTTTGGTGGTAAGTAGGCATAAGAGCTTAAGCAGAGAGAATTTGAGAGCTGAAGTGCTTCTGGATATTTTGTGGATCACCAGAAGAGAGCAATGAAGTTATATTCTGCAAGTTTGGCTGCTTCTAAAGAAAGATGGCAAAGTTATCTATAATTTTACTTGAAGAAAGGAAGATGCACAAATACTTCAGTTGTCTGATGTTTATTGAATATAAATGGCCCCAAAACTTGAAAATTATCTGGTCACACCCAGAAAAGTAATTGGCTTAAGAAATATTAAGTAGACAAGATTTTTCCATTTGTCATTTCATCAATTCAAGTCAACATACTGGGGTATTGGTGATAAAATGTAGATAGATGTGATACCATAAGAATTTGCTATTTTGTCTTCAAAAACAATCAAAAATATTGCTGGCAATGTCATGATCTTTTAAAGGCAGGAATGAACCACTGCTTTTCAAAATGATATAGTCAGCATGTGTCTTCTTAGTCTCATATCCGTGCATGAAAAGCATCCAAAGGGGATAAAATTGCCCTATTATCAATTTATCATATTAGGAAAGCCCTTTACTGAAATGCTGGTCAGCTACAGTGCTTCAGGTATTTGTACAATAGGCTGATTTTTCAGTAAAACTGAAAAATGCACATATATAATAGAATAACAATATGAGAGAAATCTCGTGTTGACAAAAGAGAGGCATTTTAGTTTATGCTACTTTATACATAAGCTTGCCTAAAATTATCCTAGAGAGATCCAACCTCAGAACTGCAGCATATTTCAAAAATGTGTTGGGATCAGCATCACATAAACCAGTTGGCTAAGCATTATGACATCATCTTGATGACATTTCTTTGTCTGTCTGCTTGGAAGTAATGTGATAACAATGGAATGGGTAGCACCATAGCACTCTAGCAACTTAAATAACTCTGCAGTTTTCTGCAGATCAAATAAACACCCAGCTGGTCACACCAGTTATCATAATGCTCAGCTATAAACTGAATGTTTTCCCTATTCATCTTCCCAGTAAATCACTGACTGATTTTTTGACTGAGTAGAATTAAATAAGACGCAAATAAAGGCAAGAAGAGGGATATGAAGCCTCTATTGTGTGATGGAGAGAATAGCCTGGGCAAGAGATATATGAAGCCCTTCCTGTAAGAAGAATATGGGCTGAGCATGGGAGAAGGATAACAGTGACTGATGTGAATTCCCGGGAAAATCAGAGAAGAGAAAGGAGACTGAATAGGAATGTGCAGCAGCAAAGAAAGAGAAGGAGAAAGATTTGTGGCAAAAGAATTATTTGAATGAGAGAAGATAGGCTGGTTGCCACAAGTCTGTAAAACAGAAAGAAGAAAGGGAAGGCAGCTTGCAATGTCTGAGAGTGGAGAAGCAAACAGAGCCAATGGTAAGGTCGATAAATATGACCAGTAAAAGCAGCAATGCACTGATACAACCCTGCAGTATACACAGAGTCCCCATCCTGGAAATATTGTACATCCATGATCTAAAAGGAAGAGGCAAGTCAAAGAGATTACGCTAATTGAAATGAAACTAAAGTAGCAATTTGTTCAGATTCCATGAGCACGATTTGGTCCAGTAGAGTATCCATTATAGTCCTAGAGTGAAATTTCATTTGTTTTATTTACTGGCAAGACTTTAACGACCTAAACAGTGGCACAAAATATACCCTCATCAAGTTCAAGGACGAAGTCATGGACTGCTATCCAGAGGAATCCAGACAGGCAGCGCAAAATCCTGCACCCAGGCAGGAACAACCCCCCTGCACCAGGACGTGCTGGGGGTTGACTGGCCAGCAAGCAGCTTTGCACAAAATAACATGGAGATCCTGGTGGACAACAAATGGAACATGAGTCAGTGGTGTGCCTTTGCTGTGGAACACACTGAGCTACATTAACAAGAACGTAGCCAACAGGTTGACGGTGGCGATGATTCAACACTCATGCAACTGTTTCTGGATCCCAATTTTGAGCCTGCTAGAAAGACATCGAATAAGTGTTGTGAGTGCAGTGGAGGGCCAGCAAGACTGTTAGTGGGCTGGAGCACCCAACAGACAAGGAGAAGCTGAGCAGGCTGGATTTGTTCAGTCAATAGGGCAGGCTAAGATCCGCCTGCTTTAATCCTGTTTTGCCTCAGTGCCTGACTGCAGAACGATTGCACAATATTACAGAACAGCTTTTGAATGATTGTTTTGTGCTTAGTACAAATATTAATATAACATACCTTCTATTTTAATTAAGAATTTGTGGAAAATAATACAACAAAAAAGAAGCTGCAGAAAGCACCATATTGTTTTGCAGCTGATTGCACCTAGCATGTCTGGCAGCGTGCAAAAGACATTCACATGGTGCTTTTCATTGAGCATGCCATAGTTGGAGTGACATGTCACAGCCAAGAAGCCAGTTTGTCATATGCCTTCCACTTCACTGAAATTTGTGCCAGGCTATGGAAAACATGGTAGGCATGAATGGAAACCTGTCAACAGCCAGATCTTTGTCTGCCAAAATAAAAAGAACAACATACTGAGTTAAATTATGTAGCTACTATGTCACAATCCTCATTTTTTTTCCACAGTGTCTATTGTGAAAGAGCAGAATCTGATACTTACAGATGAAGAGGAGATCTTTCTGCCAGGTTTTATTATATTTTTATTGCTACTCATCTGCAAGATCCCAGAGCTGCTATGGCAATACTCTGCTCCACCGTTTGTGTTATTTAAAAGTCCACATGAACAAAAATCTATAATAAACCAAGACAAACTTTGTTAGTATCAGTAATTTTGTCACATTCTTAGGTAAAGGTTTGAATACATGGATGAAAAAATACAAGTAAATGCACCTAGGTGGACATTAAAAATGTGTTTGCCCTCTTGGCTGGAATTCTGGGTAAAATACTTGTTGTATTTCACCATATGTTCCCATCTACCTACTTTGCAATGAGGTACATCTGCAACACATAATTGTGAGCTCATTTGGGTACTTACTGAATGCCATCGAGCCATTTCTGTCAACTGCATTGTTTTGCCTGCTATCTTTCAATTCCTTCCAAAGCCCTGGAATATTCCAGGGCTTTGAAAAGCATGTGCACACACACGCGCCTACACAGAACACACACAGAGACAAGGCCCATTAGAGCCAACAGATTTGCCTCATTGAATATGAAGCAGTCTAGTTTGAGCAAACAAAACATGCCCAAGAAGTGTATTACTAGATGAGCAGAGGACCACATTAGGTTTGGGGTAATAGCCTATATCACTACAGTAGTTGTGATGGTAAAGCAAGATAAAACAGAAACATGCATTTCTGTAGAAAGATCTCATCTGCAAAAGTCTACCTAATGCTCATGAGCTAGGTCAACCAGACTAGGACTGCTGCCTACTTCAGGGAGCTGCTCAAGCACTCTGAGTCTGACAACCACGTCAGGCTGCTTGCACAAAGAATCCTCAAAGTCCACATTTGTTACACCAGCACAGTTTGCAGCATGCATTGACCATCTCCTGGGCAGGGAAGCATGTTTTTCTAGACCAGGCATGGGTAAGCAAGAAAACATTACAGGACAAAAGACTGGCGATGGAAGGTCCCCCCAAAATTCGGTCAAAATTTAAAAGAAAAAAAATAATTCATGAGAGAAAACTCTAAAGAAAAGCCTGCTGCTAGAGGCAACCCTGGCACAAATTAAGCAGTCAGATAGATTAGCCACTGAGACAGAGCAGCAAAACACTCTGTAGATCTTATCAAGTACATATAGATAGAGAAGCATGAGGAGAAACCATGTCCACAGCAAGACCTAACAAAGGATACATAACACTGAGCCCGTAGATTATTTTGGAAACATAAGCACGAGGTGTTTCTGGGCTATGACCAGTGTAATCATGTATATGGAGCTGGATTTCCAACTAACATAACCTTCAGTCACGATGAAGGCTGTGACATTTCTTTCTCCAGGTGCAACCCAGGATATGTTCCAAACAGAGTAAGTGTAAATAACAAGTTTATTTGTATGAATTAACTAAGTGTCCATATAGTGATGGAAAAAAATAGAGTCAGGTGATAAATTCCAGCAAACACTAACAGGATAGATGGATTATACAGAAATTCCTAGTGGCAAGGAATAGATGAGAAAGTTTTCTGCAAGTAATACCCCCTTGTGCCCTATCCATATGGGCTGTTTGGCAAAAGTCCACATCCTAGTTTAAGATTATGTGGATATTCTCAGATATTCCCTCCACCAGTTCCAACTAGGGAAGCTTGAGATCTTTTGTGCCTTCAGACTGACCAGACAGTGAGTGCACATTTACTGGTCATTATTTTATTCTCTATGCGTGCGTAAATGGAATACATCTTACTCCTTTTCCTGCCACTTCAGGTATTCCCGAGTTCCCTTGCTGACATGAAAATATCTGTGCTTACATTCATGATGTCTATCCAGGCAACAAGATTTAGAGGATGTGTTTTATTCACCAGCTCAGCCATAGTAAATATTGCCAAATGAAGAAGGCTACTCCCTATAACAGGTGGATGAGGAACAGGACTTCACAATCCTGTAATACAAAGATACTAATGGCAGTATTAAGAAAAGGATCCACTGTCTAACTTGAAGTTTTACAGTTCTGTGTGTACTGTTGTCTAGATGCTACCGTGAAGCTGTTCCAGGCAAATCTTTTCTGTATCATAGGACTTCATTCCCTGATTAAAGACATTTCAATACAACAAGAGAAAACAAAACAAAACAAAACAAAACAAGACAGTGAGTTCTAATGTATTGTAGCTTTCTGTTAGGCATTTAGAGAATTACTGAGCAAGCAAATACCAGAAACATATATAAAAATGGCTAACCCTCCAGTCAGATCCCATGAGAGGTGAACACCATGCTTCCAGTATGGATGACAGAAAGTAACTACAGGACAGTGAGCTCAGCAAAGTTGCATGAGCAGCAGATTTTGTCATGTTTCTGAAAATTGACATTGTCAATGCTCACTTTTCTCAAATTTAACTAATACAACTGTATTTATTTTATACTATTAAATATTAACTGCTAAAAGTTCAGCTTGATTGGAATATAAAACAACAGAAAGCAAAAAGTCAGCACAACTCAGATCATATCCCTGGGTGAAAGGTCACAGTCAGGGTCCAACAGGCAGTAGCTTTTATAAAGAACTGTCAGGCAAGATTCTTTGCATTAGACCTTCACTCCCCATCACCTCTAAGAGGAGGAGATACCTGTATATATAGCAAATACTATGATTTTTGTATTTTAAGGCTATGGGAAGCACATATAGGAACTCTAGTTGGGAATGTTCAAAATATGTTGTGAGACTTTTTACAGAGGCATTGAAATAGCCCAATAATGGACACTGGTATAAGAATGTAATTATTTTCACTGTCTATTAATACTGCACCACATTGTCTTTAATCTAAATCCTATCACAGTTACTCCTTTAAAGGCAGAAGAGAAGTTCCATATCCTCAGCTTTATTTAGATTACACTGACCCCGTGCCTTTTTCAGAATTTTTCAGCGGTGGAAGTTATAGCAAAATGCTCTAAGACATTAGGCATGGGAAGCATTGATTCTAAACTTGCATCCTCTACCTTTCCAGACAGAGACAATGAAATCAGTGTTTCAATTATAGGTCTTACACACTGTTGGGCAACGAATCAACTTAGCTATAAATTTAGGTATGCTGCAGACACTGATGCCATCCATTGCTCAATGATGTCTAACAAGAAAAATTATTCCTTGATTATACTCTTTCTCCAACAGAGATTTATTACACAGACAATGCACAACCCTCTGAGAGCTCTTAAATTAGGGCTTAATGGCTGGCAGCCTGCAGTGTTAGGGAAAAAACTATAAATCACAGTTCTCTGAAAGAAGTGAAATTTAATAAAAATGTCTTTGTTTTTTAATTCAATGCAGAAGTTATCCTAACCATGAAGGATGGGTGAGATATCATGTTCAGAGAGAAAAGGGCTATACAGGCTGAAAGCTACTCAGACAGACTGTTACTAGTACACAGGGCAACGTGCCCTGCCATCCTGGTCTCATAATTACTTAAATCAGCAACCAATTTGGTGTGTATCAGTGGGAGATTTTAATTTGTTGCTCCTCTTACCTTAAGATAGGATTCTTTGGAACTTTAGGAATGCAATTAGCTGAACTTTTCTCAGCCTATAGAAGTAAAAGCACTTATATGCCTAGACCATACATGAATAAACATACAGGCAAAATATAAAAGCTTTTTAGATAGAAATGGATACCAGCCCACTACTACCAACTTATATTTAAATACGGGACATTGTAGCTCAAGAATAACTTGGATAAACTGCATTTGTTTCAATGCTTGTTTAGTTGTTTCTGCCGGACTAGAGGAATCTGCACTGTGTCAGCTGCAAGTGGCAACAGAAATGCGAATGTTGAGGAACTGGCTCCACCGTGTGGATTGTGGAAAATTAACAGTACAAGTCAGACCCAGAAAGTCTTGGGTTGGAAGGGACCTCCAAAGGTCATCCAGTCCAACCCCCCTGCAGTGAGCAGGGACATCATCAACTAGATGAGGTTGCTCAGAACCTCATCAAGCCTGACCTTGAATGTCTCCAGGGATGAGGCCTCCATCACCTCCCTGGGCAACCTGTTCCAGTGCTCCACCATCCACACAGTAAAGAACTTCTTCCTAACTTCCAATCTAAATCTACCCTTCTCTAGTTTAAAACTATTGCCCCTCATCCTATCACTACACGCCCTTGTAAGCAGTTTCTCCCCACCTTTCTTCTAGGCCCCCTTCTCTGTTCATTTTTTCAGCCCTCCTCTGGCCCCGCTCCATCAAGTCCCTGTCCTTCCTGTGCTGAGGGCTCCAAAGCTGGATGCAGCACTCCAGGTGGGGTCTCATCAGAGCAGTGTGGCTGAATCACCTCTCTCCATCCACTGGTCACACTTCTTTTAATGCAGCCCAGGATGTGATTGGCCTTTTGGATGGCAAGTGCACATCTAACAAGTCCAGGAAGAACCATCGTTCACCTCAGTTTTCAGTAAGGATGTTTGCATTGTCTATGGGAGGAAGGTAGGATGAATAGTGGAATTGCCAGTAATAAAAAAATAGTACTGAGATTAACTGAAGAATTAAAAAACATAGTTTGGTAAAGCTTTATTATCAACACCATACAGGTCCAAGAGAACTAGCCCCAGGTTTCCCCAGTCTATCCCAATGAGGAAGCTGGTCTAACTCCAGGAAGTTTTGAACTCAACAGTTTTTCCAACAGGTTTTCTGCAAGATATTAGTAACAGAAAACTGTGACAGTGTGCTACTCAAATTCACTGAAGGCATTCTTTCTAACACCTACTACATGTTCTGCTTACTGACGGCACGACAGAATTGGAAAAGCATGAGTTAATGTAAACCTTTGGCTTGGAGAATTAGCCAGTGAGACTTACTTTAAGAATTCATATACAGATAAACATTCTGTGTAAATGCTTCTGCTTGTGCTGAGTCCAGGTACAGTTCAGTAGCGCAGCCACTTCTTCTGCATACCTGATGGCATCATAACTTCCAATCTTCCTGCTGGATTTTCTCCTAGAAAGGCAGGATGCCATCTCCAGGGAGATCCTGCTGAACAGAGTTCTTGACAGAAGTGTTGAGATTTACTATACTGATCTTTACAGTTTTCTGAAGCACACACAAGTCCTTCAACTGGATGGATTTCGCTTTACTGTCCTACTTAATTTACTGTCTCACTTAATGACAGTTCTCATTCTCATATACATATTCCTATCAGTTCTTCTTCATTTGCACCCATGTTCTTCAGTCATCCTTATTGAAAGTGAGGTATTCATTTAGACTGTGGACTCGGATTATCTTTGTCTCATCCTTATTGCACAGAAGCTGCATTTCTTTCTTCTCCATCTTCCTTTTTCATTGCTGATTTTCCATCAACTATATAACTTTTTTTTTTTTTTTAAGTAAAAATCAATAAGACCTCTGACAAAGTTCACTTTACTTATATGATCTCTGACATCAAAGATACACTTTCCTTGGCTAATGATTTGCCTTTTCATTTCTTACTGTCACTTACCCCCAACAGACTTGTTCACTGAAATCCAAAGTATAATTGCATAGCACACAATGTCCCATTGCATTAATAATTAACTGATACAAAGTAATCTGGCAATTGTTACATGTAAGATTAAGTGGATTCTACACATTCTTGCAAGTATTTTGCTCTCCAGTTATATAAAAGTTAAAAATATCTATAATAACAATTTTTTTTGGTGTTCATTTTCCTAGTAATATCACAAGGTCTCCTCCCTCTGTATTCAAATCTGTTTCTGTGTTTTAGCAAACATAAAAATTTACAGCCCTTCTGTTTCTCCCTCACAAATAAGCCTGAGCTGGTCCATTTCATTTTATTGAACATTTTTGCAGATCAACATGTACAGCAGCCCTAAACTGAAAGGAAGATATTGAAAAAAAATACATTCCTAAAGAAAAAGTGATTCTGATTTGGTCTGTAATTCATCATTAGCTATACATTAGCTGTGCTTTTTTTGGGGGGGTGGGGGGAAGATGTTATAAGATGTTCTATTAAATTCTTGGTATTAGAAATAAAATAATTCCTGCATCCATGCTTTGTGCTGTAATATCAGTGAAGATAAATGGTAGAATTTATTGAGATGAAAGGCAGAGAGACGAGGTGTGTTTACATACTGTAGAGATGCTTCCTTTGCTGATGCACAGGACAAAATGCCTCAGGAAGAAAAAGATAATGGTTTATTTTGCTAAACTCACTGACAATATGAATATTCTTTAACTCAGCAGATAAACACCAACAACAGATCCAGGAGGGTCTTTCTTTGAGATACAGTAAAAATAATACATATTCCTTTCATTTTGTAGTAGAAATGTATACCCAAAGCTGGTTGTATACCAAGCATCATTCCAGGAATTCACACCTCAGTTATGAATTTACACCCAGCTGGAAGGTGGCCAGAGCTGGTGGAAACTTATTTCAGTTAACAAAATATCTTTGAAACTGTAGGAATAAGCTTTTACTTCTCTAGTAGTTGCTCTTGTGAGGTGTGGGAGGCTGGGAGGGTTTCAGTGCCTGTCAGAACCTAATAGGTAGTACTTCATTTCAATCATTTGCCTGCCCTGCTGAAATGAATATAAACTTTATATACATTAGTCAAGGATTTAGTGCACCACACTGATTAGGGCAATTTTAACTGCTTGTTTTTTGGTTTGGTTTTTTTTTAATTAATCAGTGCCCACAGGCTTTTCTCTCTGTTTAAGACAGATGAGACAGCAGGATTAAAGTCCACATATTCTTAGTTTGTTACCACTTTCATCAATACTAAGCTACACTATTAATCAGAGAGAAAAAGGTAACGCAACAAAACTACATACGCTTTATTCTTCAAGAGAAAAACAAAAGTGTAAAGCATGTTTGCAATGAAGTTGATGGCTTTGTGTTTGAAGACAGAATGGAATCAGAGAAAATGCATGAGGGAATAATATAAGTTTCAGACTGTATTTTCCTTTGTGCCAACATACAAAAGATGTGTTTGCTGTTGGAACCAAAACTACTGTCGGTAGTTGATAAACTTCTGCCTATTCTGCCTTTCAAAAGCAGTAGAAGAAACATGCAAGTAAAGCAAAGTGCACTTAGCATTTGATTTTGTGGGGACTTAAGATATTATTTCATTTTAAAGGTTTAATTTGTGTGCTTAAAAAGTATAAATTAATCAGGAAATTTCAGAATGATGTAACACTTCAGCTAACTGATCCGTGTGCTTCTTGCCAGAATTCATATCCAGGTTAGTGATTCAAGATCAGGCATGAAAGTATGAACTTTGGAAAGATGTAAGAGAATGTCTGTGTCCTGGCAAGAAAAAACCCCACTTTTTTTATACCTGAAAAAAGAGAACAAGTGGTACTGTTCTGATGTCTCATATCTAGACGTCCCTTCCAACTCAAGGCATTCTATGATTCTATGATTTTTGAGGATCTGTTTCATTGGATACACACAGAAACCAAGGTAAGATATTAAACTAAACTCCAACAGCTAAAAAGGCAATTCCTTGAGTGTCTGTCCACCCTTGTATTATAAACATATGTATCAAAACAAACAAACAAGCAAACAAAAAGAGTAACAAGGTTTTCTCATAAGTTCTTGTTATTTTTAATCATCACTCAGCATTAGAAATAAAACCAGAAATTTTTTATTTTTTTTTTATATTTGTCAATTTATTGGTTCTCTGAAGACACAAAAGCTGTTATTTCAAGTGCAGGCAACTCATCTTGGTTTAGTGCCCCAGTAACAAGAGATAAAAACATCACAGCCAGGGGCTTGTAAGTAGAAAGATTCAAACCCTTGTCTCAGTTATTTGTGTTGAAATTTTCTCAACACCAGCTGCATATGGACACAAGAAGAAATTATACATGTAAGACCTAGTGCAGTAGGAAAAGAAAATGTTGCTTATGAGCATTCTGTAGAAACATCTTTTACGTGTTGAGAAGATGCAGTTTCAGGAGTTTAGAGAAGATCTAAGAGACTCTTAAAAATCAATCCCATTTCAAGTGCTGCACTCACAATAACAAAATCTGATCTCCTGATAAGATTAATATAGTGCCAAAACATTTGTAAACAGGATTGAACCAATACTTTAGTTTCTGCTGCCATGAACTTTTATTTTTAAATTAAACTGCTTTATACTAAGTTTATATCTAATAAACTGAAATATTCTCAATGGAAATTCAGCAATTCTTTGAACATTTCTAAATTAATACAAAGGATCAAACTCTGCCTTCAGTTTCATTCCTGAATTCTCACTGATATGTGTAGAATTTGTCCAGTATTGGCCATTCATTACTTCCCAGTTGGAGCACATTTTTCTAGTAAAAACAACAGGTGAAGAAGAACTGGAAAATGCCTGTTCTAACCATCTGCAACCCTGCTGTTTTCAGACTTTGACATATCCCTTATAAATGTTGCTGTGAACATGTTTGTGGCAATATCTCCAGCAGAACGCCCTCTGACACTTACTGATGAATTAGAGCAGTACAGAGAATCCAGAAGCTTCATCTGCAGGATGCTTAACACAACACTTTTGACCACCCAATCTCCTGTATGTACCATATTGAATAATCACCCCAAAGGTGAATATAACATAGCAGATCTTTGCTCTCATAGTTTGCATGTGGGTTCAACCAAGGTGGTACTTGTGTTATGCTGTTTAGGAAGCATGCTGAAATGATAAAGTTTACATGATCAGAAGTTTCTATCTGCCAGTGATTCCTTGCTCGGATCATGTGTGCAGCTGATGTGTCTCCTCAGAAACTAACAGACCTAAAAAGACTCTACTTTGAGTCTCTGACTACACAGAGTGATGGTAAACACACATTTAGGTGACTTAACCTGGATTTCATCAGTGGGTAAGACAAATGACACATATGAGTTATCCACAAAGACTCTCTCAGTATGCAACCATAGAAAGGTGAAATCAGTGATGTGCAGACTAAGATGTCAAAAATCAAAAACCAGACTTAGCATCGAAATTACAAATCCATCATCCTGGAAAGTAACGTAGTCAGAAGAGCAGAAGAAAGGCACTTCCTCCTTAACAATACTAAAGCTGCTATACTAAATAGAAGGCAACAAGATATCAGCATCACTCTACAGCTGGATGGGTCAAGTGACAGCAGCAGTGAGAGAAGAAAGATCCATGGGCAGCAGCAGGACATGGCAAAGACAGCAAATGCTGAAATGACAGGAAAGTATCTTTTCTTCCTCACACACAGAAGCTGAGTATGCCTGATTGTATCCCCAGAATACTAATCTAGTCTTGGATAACAAACCATGAACAAGAGAGGAAAGGGAAAATCTTGTATGTTAAAGAGGAACTTAGTATTTGGAAGTTCATGTTGGAGGTGGGATATCTGATGATCACTACTAGAGATGCTAGGAACAGGCATGGTATATTCTGTTCATGTATTGCTGACCCAGTATTATTTCTGTTTTCCTGAACTACTGGTTCCTTTTTCTGCCATTGCTACATTTCCTTTGAAATTAATTTGAAATACTGAACTGAGCCTGTTTTTCTTCCAAGACCACATTGCAGAGAAGTGATAGTATCACAAATGCTGAAACATTTGTGGTCAGGAATCACATATCTCTCACATTTCCTTATTAAGGTTAGTATTTGCATACAGAGTTTTTTCTGCTTTCAAAATCAAATTCAGTTTTACCACTCAAAATTTCAAGCTGAGAAATACAGATCTGGATCCAGAGGAAAGACATCATACAGCAAAAACTAACTATACTTTGGGATGTAGGGCTTTTCTCACTCATGTTTGGCAGAGTGAGACCTGAGACTTCACTTGAATGAGGCTCTCACTATCCTGCCCTTCAGAGGCTGAGGTGGGCGCCAGTTATCAACCAGTGGGTTCACAGGTTCATTCTCACCATTCTTGGAAAGGCTACGGAACTTCGCCATCTACAAGGAAGAAAAAATGAAGTGTCCATGTGAATTCACCTAGAAGTAGTGTGGACCTTGATGCCTAGAACAAACCCTGAGACAGAAAAGGAATTTTCTTATATCACGACAAGCATACTGGTAGAAATTATTGGTAGACATCATGGCAGCCCAACATGAGCACTGTTTCTGTGGATGTTTACACTCTTCATCCACAGAACAGTGCATAGAATCATAGAATTGTCAGGGTTGGAAGGGACCTTAAAGATCATCCAGTTCCAACCCCCCTGCCAGTGGCAGGGA
>JANIJG010003417.1:0-20146 GCA_024611175.1 Megaceryle torquata
CCCTTTTCATCAGTCACTCCCCGGCCGCGCAGGGCGAAGGACGGGTGATTACTTGGGGCATTGTCCCGCGGATTAACGCGATTAGGCGGCGCGGGGGGCGCCCCCGGGGCCAGGCGGGAGCACGGAGCGGGGCCTGAGGGGCGCGGAGCGCCGGGCTGGGCGCCGTGGGGGGAGCGGGCGGCGGGGCAGGCCGCTGACAGCGCGCCGCGGTGCTTTCCGCCCCTCGGGGTTTGCGGCGTCCAGGGCAACAGCGGGGTCTCCTCCTGCGCAGAGGGATAGTTTTTTTCTGTTGTGTTTTTTTTTGTTTGTTTGTTTCCTTGGTTTTGGTGGTGATTTCTCCCCCCCCCACCCCCCCAAAAAAAAAGAAAAAAAAAAAGAAAGAAAAAACTTTGCTTTAATTAAATCCTATTCGTGTGGGCAACATGGTCTGCGAGCAGTTCACAAACGTGACTGTTTGTTTTCTGGGTGTTTCCTGACACGGCCACCGATCGGTCCCTTTTGTACGAGCTGAAATCACCGACGGGGCCACTGATGCTGGGCCCCGGCATCTTGCTTCTACATGTATCTTTAAGCACCATATTCACGTAGGCATGCACCAGGCACGAATATACCCGTATCACGTGTGGCACTGCTTAAAATATACACGATGCGTAAGGCAGTAATGCATTGCATTATTTACATGAACAATCCTCAGTGAAAAAACCCCACAGGCCCTTTTTACTACTTCAGGCAACTTTGCAGGCACTTCCTCTTCTACACCTGCTAGTAGCCGCTTTTTGGAGGGTGGTCATTCTCAGTAAAAGCATGAAAATAAAAGGGCAGTGTCTAAGACGGATGGCATTCATGTTTTCATACTTTTATACTCAAATGTCCATTCTTCCACAATAATATTAAGAACTTCCAAATTATTTTTCAAAGTTGTTTGACAGTCAGGCTAGCCTGAGTTATACGGGTCTAAACTCCTTCCAGGCAGGCTTCATCAGACCCTACCCTGCACAAAATTGCTGCCGTCTCGGCGGGAACGGTCCTTGAGGCTAAGACGTCCGTCCCGTCCCCACCCTTCTCGCCTCTGAGGAGCCGCAGACGGAGCGAGATGCCTTGCAGGGTGGGGGCAGCCCCGCTGCTGGAACCGCCGCCCCGCGGGGCTGGGTTTCATTCAGGGCTCCCGGTGAATGGAGGCGGCGGCGCGGCCGCTCTCCCCGCCAGAGGGAGCGCGGCGCCGGGGAGGGGGGCGGGGGGCGGCGGGGCCACGGGTCCCCTGCGGCAACCGCCGGGGGCTCCGCGGAGGCAGCAGCCCCTGCGACGGGCAGCGCCGTTTGAGAGCAGGGGAATGGCTGGAGGGACCCCACGGGCCTTGCCCTCGGCTGTCCCCCACGGGAGGGGCACTCAGCGGCGAGGCGCCCCCTTGGGTGCGCTGATGACTGAGATGGGCATCTTAGGAGGTGTGCCCTGTGTGCAGGATCAGGACTCTGTCAGCAAGGAAATCCACGGCATTCAACTGTGAGGGACAAGCACAGGTTAAAATACACTGGAAAGAGAAGAGACTGCCTTAATTTCATTTCACTGTAGAAAGAGAAAAATCACTTTCTCTCACATAACAAAGTCGAAAATAGGTGAAGAACTCTTGTGCAAGCCTATACACATGGGAAAGATTTGTTAGGTTATCCGCTTTTATACTCAGCATATAAATACTATTTAAATTGGAAATTTCATAATACCATTTTTAAATCTCTTAGTCGGTAGTGCAATCAGCAATTAATATTCCAGTTCTCCAGTACAGGTGCATACACTTAATATAGTGAGTAGTCCCAAAGATAGATATGAAAACAGTGAAGCTATTTTTATTCACAGATCCAGTCATGTGTGCAATGCGGTGAAGTGTCAATGTGCAAAGAACCCAAACCAAACAACCAAAAAAACCCCCAATCATACAGCATCCCAGTGCTATTGAGTTTGAAAGAGAAGCACCAAAACTGCAAAGATTTGTGCATTAGCTTAACTTGCACATAGGTAATCAATAACTAGAGCACAGATATGCAACATTAAATGCACTTTTTTTGTTTATTTTGGTTTCGGGTTGGAACCTCAAAACTAAATTCTCGGGCCTTTAATTTGAAGATACCTTAGAACCATTTTTCGCAGGATTACACATATCACTCACGGTTCAGATTTCATGTCATGGATAGTGGCTTAATGTATGTGACTATGTTTCCCCTAGTGGCTTACTCTAACCACTGCATGACTTTTTTTTGCTTATAACCCAAGCAGACCTTGTTTTTGGAGATGGAAGTCTTTAGCTCATTCTCAGCACAACAGTGTAGCTGCTGTGTATATATATGTCTACACACATATATATATTTATATACATATAGATGCATGTGTTCGTGATATATTAGAAGAGTAGCAATTTCAGTGACTTCAGGTGAAGAAGGGTTGGGTAGAGTGAGGTTTGTGATGTGACAGGCTGAAATAGTTGAAACATTTCTACATCATTCTGAAATGGTCCCACAAGATTTTATTTGATTTTATTTTCAGACCCAGGACCTGAAACAAATTATATTCCCCCCTTTTTGTAAAATAAAAGTAAGTTCATTCATAAGGAATTGCTTCTTGCATAGGAATGAAAGTGCAGTAGATTTGCTGACTTTCAGAACATTTTGTGCATTATCTCATGAGTTAATGCAGTGATATGATATTGATTCTGCACATCCTGAAAGGACCAAGTTGGCTGCACATTGCCTCCAATACCCAGTATTTCCTTAGAAACTTAAACCTTTAATTGGTTGTCTTTCATGTTTGTAACTCTGGAAAAAAAAAAAAAAAAAAAGGTAATGTGCATAAAAGAATTATAGGACTTTAAAAAAGTGATTAGCTGTAAAGCTTTTTGCCTACTCATATTTCATTGAGATTCTCAGGGCTGAAAAGGACATTTAGATATACCACAGAGACAAACAGAGAGGTCAAACTCACTTTACTGTAAACAGTGGGAATTTTTATAAAGACATTTTTTATAAAGAAAATTAGGTCCCTGACACAGTACTGTTAGTTTTGCTTTTGTAATTTTCATGGTAGGTTACCTGAAGGAAATCCCAGAATTCCTTAAGAAGGGAAATAAGCAACAGCAACTGGTAACCCACTTCAGTGGGACAAGGAGCAACACTATTAGATGTGGAAAACAGCATAAATACCTGGTGCTCTGGTTGGAAATACACATGCTCTGCAGCTGCTGGGATCCAGACTCCTGCTTTTAGTGATACTCCAATCTTCTGGGATTAAACTATTGTTTTTCAGATCTAGCTAATGATCACCACCTTCCTTAAAGGTGATATAGGCCAGATTCTATGTACCTTTATGTCATCTAATGATTGCCCCAGTGTATGGAGGGACAGTTGCTAGGAGATTACTTTCTTGATGAGTAACAAATATACTTATGTAAAGTTAAAAAAATAAACAAATTCCTTTCCCGATCCTTTTAAAATTATACTGAAGAATACATACATGTAGTACTTATACTATAATGTGGAACTTTTGCATGTAAATTGTTCTAACAAATCTAGTACCCTCTTTGATGTGCTATTTAATGCTATTTGGTTATATTTGTGTCCCTGTTAAAATCAGCATTGGTTTTGGTTTTTTTTTTAACTTTTTTTTTAATTCATCTTTATAAACCTTTCCAGCTTATACAATGCATTTTATAATTAGTTCTTTCTTCTCAAATACTTTGAGACCAAATGTTCAAAAGTGGGACAATTTGGTGTGGACAGGGCTAAGTGCAGTTTATTTGCTAAACTGGTGTCACAGCAGGATTTTTATGGCATATATGTTTGTCCTAGGCTTTAACTTCTAACATTTTCAACTGCTTTATTAGACATAATCATGAGAATGACCCCACAGACAAGCCACGTCTGTCAATGTTTGAAACATTGCGCTCTCAAGCCTCATTGAGTTAGAAGCTAGATAAGAGTGGGCTTGACTATACTAGAATTTTATGCAAAATTAACTGATTGCCTATTAAAATGTTAGTAAGTGCTAGTCTGGAAATTCCCAAAGTATTTTGTAGCATGATACAGACATTTGTGTGATGACATGGGATTAAAGTGACTCATAAGAAATGGAAAAGGTCAATATTAACTGTTACAGGAAATATAGGAACAAGAAGATTTTATGAAGAGACATCACATCTCTACTGTAGTTTTCAGCAGTCATTTTCAAACTTCTTCAGGCTGTAGATCTTTTCTATGCTTTAAAAAAGAAAAAAAAAAAAGAAAAATCAAAGGGAAGTACAGACTTCTTTAAAAAAAATTAAATAAGACCTTCCATGTAGAAGCAGTCCATAGGAATCTATGGATCACATCTGGAAACCCACTGATGTAGAGATACCCAAACTAGGTCCAAACTGCAATGTAGTGGAAAAGTAAATTAATATCTTGGGTACTGTAAGCGATGTAGCTGGAAGACTGAAAATGTCTGGTCTTCTCAGAAGCATGAAGTAGATTATATGGACTTCCAAGCTGTGATGGCTGTTCTGCCCCCAAAACGTAAGGTATCTTTCTTTAGGCTGGAGTTCACATGAACACTTCCGAGATTAGGCACTGGTAGCATACAGCTTGCAAGACAGCCAAGGGATACATACAAATAAGAGTTATAGATTTTGTTGCAAACCAAAGCAAGCAGATTGAGAAATTGTTAAAAACCATATAATCTTTCTCCCTGTGCTGAGATTATTTTTACTTTCCTCGGCTCTGAAAAGTTTGCATTAATCTGAGTGGCACAAAAGCACATACTGAAAGCAGAGGTGATGTGTACAGAACAGAATTGTTTTCTTGAAAAATAATGAATTTTGCACAAAAAGACAAATAAAAACGGTTTCCTCATGATACTTCTGAAAATCAGTACACAATAAAAAATACTATTTGTATGGTTGCATCAATCAAGAAAACTTGTGAAAGACCCTGATCCTGCTGTTGCATAGGACTGTCTTTGTTCTCCTGATTATAATGGCAACATCAATGACAATAATTAAAAGGCTGGATATTCTATGACAATTTTCTCCACAGATCTCCAAATAGTTTTCCAAGAGATATCACTATGTCCACTTCATGGGTGAGAAAACCCAGGGATGAAAGAAAGAAGTAACTTATCTGAAAAGCAAGAGCTAGGAATGTCAGGTCCTTGTCCAGTCTCTCCTCTGTGTACATGCTTGCTACCCATGGAGAACCAAGGCATTGTATTTCCTAGTGGGCTCCAGGGTCTTTCTGCACAACTAAAATTTCAGCATCTGTGTCTAATAGAATTGCAACACCTTAAAAGAGAGTAGGAACTCTTAGATAATTATACTTATCTTACTTAGAAAGGGAAGAGGACAAAATGTTTGATTATCTAAACAAGGTTATCTCTGCAGAAGCATATCCACTCCCACCTCTTGATTAAAGAGTTCCTCTAAACTTCTCTCTGCGCATCTGGTGTTGTTACTCCTATCTTATTTGTGGTTTTGTAATCATCTTTTCCTGTATTTTAAGCAGACCTATTACTTTCAAAAGCCCCGAAGAGACAAAGGCGAAATTAACAGAGTAGTCGAATCTCTTGAGTTATTCCTCCTAAGCAGTCCCCTGACGCCTTCTGGAGCCCAAGTGAAAGTCTGTAGTGCTCTGGGTCACGGAGGGAATCCAGCTGCCCAGAGCAGCTCCCGGGATGGTGTCCTAATTAACGAAAGCCAAAGGAAGCACTGGAAATAACATTACAAACATACACAATAAATCTACCACATCTGATAGAACGAGCTTGCAAAATAATCCCACTGGAAAACTTCCTTCATTCTTGAGGTTAAATGTTTTAGCCGTTTAACGTATTTTAAGTTTTCTTATTGTAGCTTTCTTGCAACACAATTCAAATTGACATAAATTATATCAACTTCTGATGGTTTATGTTGTGTCAGAGCAGTTATGGATTTTTTCCAAACTGCGTGCTGTTCAGTTTTTATTTTCTTTCTTAGCTCTGTAGGTTTGTTTTCTCCACAGGGACACAAATTATGGTTCTATAAAATCCATCCTAGTTGAGGAAATTTTTGTTAATGCCTTATTCAAAATCTCACTGAAAAAAAAAAAAAAAAAAGTAACAACTATTGTTTAGTTGAATAAATTTTGCATGAAGTAAAGTCTGACTTTTGAGAAGACACTGTCTTCGCAGATTTAGAGAATATGTGGATTTAGACAGTCAATGTGTAAATTGTATGTACTGATGGTACGTGCTGGGCCGCATCCCGCACTAGCTTTACTGCTTTCATGTTTCGTTAAAGCTAGAGCTTAAGCAGCAAAGGCAAAATCTTCATTCAGCCCAACTTCAAACCCAAGTTTGTTTTTTTTTTTTTTTTCTGTAGTAAAAAGGAATAGGAGAGCTAAAGCATTTTCTCTGTGGTGAGAGGTCGGCAGGAGGGAAGAAAGCTTCTTTTGCAGAGATCATCTCGTTTTTAGCATTGCAGAAGCCAATTCTGAAGGCAAGTTAATGAAATACAAACGGGAATTTCCTCAGCTCTCTTTCCTGCTTCTATCTTTGCCTGTCTCACCTTTTGAGAACCTGATTTGTATTTGTATACATGAGTGTGATCCCGATTTCATTGTTTGCCTTTTCACACAACTTTCACCTACATCCCCTTCCCCTCCCTTCCTCTCATTTGGCAGCCAGTTGGGCTTCTTCCTGCCTTGAATACCACATTCCCTGGTTATTCAAGCTCAGTCATTAGCACCCTGTCCCCCTACTGAAATTATGAATGAAAAGCCTTGTTGTTCTTTACAAATAACTCGGGCTTCCTCAGTCAGTCAAATTCAAATGGAAGTGACTGCCGGACAAAGCGCCTGTATGATGGACAGTCCTCTCAGCAAGTGATCAAGGCATACAGGAAGTTTTTAAAGGCACAATATAGGTAGAGAGCAGCTTGGGCGTTCCCCCCCGGGTGCGGTCTGGTGAGCGGGAATGGGGAGGAGGGGGCAGCCCCCTTACCCGCCCCGCCGGAGCTCGGAGGGCGGTGGGGCGCTCGCGGTGCGGAGCCCCTGTCGCCCCCTCGGAGCTCGCCATGGCGACACCTATACCTTCGCTTGGCGGAGACGGGGCCGGGGCCGGCACCGCCGCGTCCCGGCGCTGAATGCCGCGGGGGTCGCGGGCCCCGAGCGGCACAACCCCCCGCGGCCGGGGCGCATTGTCCGCGGCCCCCTTTTCACAACGGGGGAAAAGGTAATTGACAGCCCCATTGTCCGCCCCGGACCCCCGCGGCTTTAAAACACTCCGGGGCCCCAGTCACACGTTGTCAATAAGAGCTGTCGGAGGTGACGAGTGAAGAAGGGCTGTTCAGGAAACAGTTTGAGCCCTTCAAGTGGACAGGCCTCAGTGACTTCTCCGGCACTCCGGCTGCCACAGGCAGCCCCTTCAAAAATAACCTTAAAGCAATAAATCAAACATGTTTCCTGCACTATACAGGGAACAGCTGGTTATTTTTTCTCACTTCCAGCCCATCTTTTTTTTTTTTTTTTTTCCTAAAAATTATTTAAGCACAGAGAGTCAAGCATGTCAAAGTTTGGTAAAGCTGTTTGGGTGATTTAGCAGTTACACCACTTCTTTCTTTATTAGCCAGTCGCTGGGCGTTGATTTTTTGTCTCCTCACTTCCACTGGTTTCTGCATCTGTTCTGATGGCTAGGATAACTTGTCCCTTGTCTTCCACCCAGAGAGGGAAGCGATCTGGGTAGTTTGCAAGGAGAAGCCACTCACCCTGATTCTCCTTTCTCACAGGAACTCCGTATCCTGGAGTTTAAAAAGATGTCTTGGGCTTTGTCGGTCTGTTTATTTAGGAAGAAAAACTCTTCATCTGAGAATTACTGAAATGTCTTGCCATAGGCAAGTCTGGATGTCTGTGCTATACTCAGTATTTTACATACACAGACAGCACTTACTACCCTTATCTGCCTGATTGATGCAGGCAGTGTTGAAGTATTGCAAATGACATATCATATATGACGTGTGTGCGCGTGATACGTAGCATGCATTAATTTTTTAACACAATTACACAACTTTAGGCTTTGTTGCTGCAGCTGGATCGGCACAGGGCAACATTCGTGTTTTCACGGAGCCCCGTTAGGAGCCCACCTGCCCGTATCTGATTACAGCCTCGGAGCTGTCATTTCCTGCCATCACATAAGGTCGTTAGCATATGCTAACTAACGAAAATCTTGATCTGTAAGACTTAGTGTTGTCATTTAGCAATGCCCAATTCTGCTAATATATTCAGTGCTTGGCACTGATGATACACTTAGGAAATAAAAGGCAAGGGTCAAATGTTCTTTGCAATATTCTGCAATGTCCATGCCCTATGACTGAAACATTGTATTCCATCCAAAAATATAACAATTCAAAAATGACAGTAAAACCAGATACTGAATTACCAAGAAAACCAAACTTTTCTGGATGTTTGGTCTCTGCGAAAATAGGTTTAAAAAGAAAGAGCTAACTAATCTCCAGCAGCACTAAATTCTCCTTACTCACATAACACAGGATATCTGTCTGTATTTCTTTATCATGCCACCTATTAATGAGATACAAAGAACATTACTTTTTACTTAGGGTGTCTAGGGGGTATTAAGTGAAATCAATTGTCATGAGAAAGAAGGTGTGTGGCACCAGGTTTAAGTCTGTGATCTACTGACATAGCATAGTTTGCTCTGTGGCACTAACCCACCTATTCTGACAGCTCTGCACCGATGGGAAGAGCCATGGGAATGAAGATTTGTGTGAGTTTTTTGGTTGGTTGGTTTGTTATTATTTTTGGAGTATTGTAATTGTCTATCTTTCATTTGCAATATGATATGTTTATATGTCTACTAATAGAATTTCATCTCCTTCTGCATCTAGTTACAGTTCACCTATCCACAGCACATTTCTGCCATATTTTAAAGACTAAGGCAACAAAGACATGCTAAGTGCCTGAGACTAGCTGACAGGCAATTTTTAGCCAAACCTTAGGAGATGTTGTAAGACATGGCCTTCCTGAATGCCTTTTGAAATTTCATGGGAGTAAAAGCTGTTCAAAACCTCAGACCAGATGCTTTGTTAGGATCCAGTCTTTAGATTGCAAATTACTTTCAGGCAAAAATCTCCTTCCTGTTTGGCAACTTACTAGAACACTTTTGCAGCAGGATAAATAAACAGCTTATTATATTGAGCAGGAGATACTTAGCTGGTGTGATTTACCACTGCTAGCTTCTATCCTCCAAGAATCCAGCTCCCCATTGTGGTCAGGGTCTGTACTTATCCTGCAAAGGTTTCACACATTGGGAACCCATGATGGCAAGATTTCATTGTATGGATGTGTTTCACTTATTTTTCTTTGGTCTGATCAAGAATTACATCTTCTCATTTGTCACGTTACACGAAATAATGCTAATCTAAGGTCTGCTTACCCAGTGTGTATGGCAATACTTTGCTGTTAAATTGAATAGCATTTTAGAACTTGCCAACTTGGGTGCTTTAGGGTGTGTCTTTTCTGCTGGGGAGTGGTATAAAAGTGCACAGGTAGCAAGTTTACTATTGCCTTTGCCCAGTGGTACAAAATGACTGCTTAGACATCATTAGATCAGTGGGAAAAAAACCCAACCCAACAAACCCAAAACACAAACCCACAACAAAGCAATAATAATGACAAAAATTTCGCTGTTCACTGACCTATGTGTAGGAAAGCGCTTGAAAAGCCATTACAGAATATGTGTGCTTATTCCCCAGCAGAGCTGAATCATTTACTTCTCAATTATTCTCATTTTTTGTTAGTGGCAAAAGAAAAAAAGAAATCTGGAACACCACTGGCAGAGAAAGACAGTGTCAATAATTTCCTGACAGGCTTTTCCTTCTTAGCTAAGCTTATTTTTAATGAGGGATGAGAAGGAAGTGTGACAAATATTTGTCTTCTGATAAACAAACAGGTATGTGAGCTAAGGATGGGAATTCTGCCATCTGAAAAGAGTGATAGCAATATGGTAGGAGAGCTGACATCATGTGCTGAAAGAGGAGTGACAGCAAGGCTGACAGAGAAGCTTAATTGGACAATCAAGTGTGAAGAATGGGCAGCTGGATGGGTGTCTGTAGATGAAAAGATGGGAGGAAAAAAGGGCCAGGAACTAGTAACTAGAGTATCAATTTTATTTATTTATTTATTAATATTTTTATTTCTTGCCTTAAAGCCCTGGAGAACCATGTCCTATCCCTGGATTGCAGTGAGGAAAGAATTCTTGCTTTTACTTTGCCTTTGCCTCAGTCTTGCAGTCACACTCCCTTAATATTTGTTGTGAAATCTAGACTCTATTAACATCAATGGGAATGTTGCCATCAGGTTTAGTGTGGCCAGGATTTTACTCAATACCTAACTCCAGCAGTGTCAGCAATGTTGTACTTTCATAGACCAAGACTAAATTTGGCCACAGGAAGGGAACATTTCCAACATTTTCTCCCACCCCTTCTTCCCAAAAGATGTAAGAGACTGTTGAAGGACAGTTAATGTTCATTAGGCAGATCTGTGTAAGCAGCAAAAACTTTGGAGGAAGAACATCCATTCTGCAAGGAATAGACAAAGCACAGCCTGAAAACTCCATTTATCCAGCCTGTAGCCTACTCTCAGAAGTCTTCTTCAGGAGCAGCTTGGGAATGAACTGAATAGCACATTCGTGGTTTCTGGAAACATTGTGCTATTTTGCATGCCAGTCCAATGGACCTCCATGTACTTTGTACCTCGGGCTGTGTGAATCATAAGGGCTGAGATATAAAGTTCTCACTGGCTATTACAAGGAGATATGTTGCCCAGACAGCCAAAAAAATGTTGGGGACTACTGATTTAGATCATGCTAGAGATTCTTGTCAGTGCTTCCACTATTCAACAAGGAAGAAGTTGGGATGCCAAATTAATTGAGGGTGAAACCTGTTTCTGAACATATCCCTGGGTTCAGTAGCACATAAATATAACAAATGAAGTCCTGAATGTTTTGAAGTTTTTAGGAAAACTTCCCTTAACTTTGTTGAGGTCTGAATTTCATCTTTTTCCCATCATCTCCTTCTTCCTCCTTCACTTTATTCACATCATAAAATAAAAACAGAGGTCCATGTGTATTTTTGTATAGCTGTTTAGGTTCCTTTGAGCTGTGCACTAGCATATAGACTTCATTTGTATGTACAAAAGCCAGCTGTACATATGCAATTGTGGTAACTGTGCATGAGAAGATCCTCTACAACCTTAGGCCTCAGTTTATGAAAATCTGGTCCCAGAAACTTTATGGTTCCAGAGTCTTTTAGGAAGAGTCAGAGGCCAAGGGATGCATCTGCCTGCTAGATTTTGAAATAAGCTTTTTACTTTTTTACCTGTAAGATACTGAGTGCTGTTCTTTTCTGTAACAAGAGTCTCTTTGAAGATGTGGTAAAGTAGGATCCAATTCTGTGAGAGTCCCATAATGAGAATCATAAGGAAAAGAAAAAGCTTTAATTGACTCTGTGTTTAAGTTTTCTGGAGTCTTTTGAATGGATTTTCTAATGCATGGAAGAGCTTAAAACACATTTTTCCTCTATCTGTAATCTTGCGGCAAACAGTCCCTGCTGTTGTCAGCTGCGCAAGTAGCACAAATATCATACACTTCATCCTCATAAGTTTTGTAGTTATTTGGCTTCAGATACATGGAAGTTTTACCTTATTAATAACAGGAAGATAAGGCTCATTAGCTAATTAATTCTCACAACACCCAGGTCACACCCCTTTCATTGTCAGTTAGGCACAGGTGTGTTGGATATACATATGTGTACAAACATGTACTTTGGAAAACAGCATCTCCTTTTCATGAAGTGGTTGCTGTGCATAATCATGTGTTATGCCACTAAGTAAGGGTGATCTGAAGGTACGTTTTTGGGATGCAATTAGCCACTGTGCATTAGGATATCTTACATCTCATCTTGGTGCAATTCCCTACCTGTGTCTGCCTTGTGTTCCAGGTGCAAAAAGTTACAGCACAGCAATTGTATGCTTCTGTTATCTTATGGCTGGATTCGTGACGCACAGAAAAGTGCTTTTAGCACTGAAGGTGTAATCATAAAGTTTGAAAAACCTTTTGTGGGGTGGAGAAAACTGGAGCAAGGAAGGACAAACCCTGTCAGGTTCGAAGCCCACACAAACCAATGCTCTATGCTCCCTCTGCTGGAGCCAGGCAGCAGATAACTCCCAGGACTTCCTCTCGGAGGTGGGCTGACACTAGTTCAGCATTAAATGAAAGCCCATACATCTAATGGCGCTGCTGGTGGTTTAACAGCTAAATAATAAGCTACTTACAATTTATTTATTTAGCCTTGTTCTGTTTTTCAGAAACATGAAGGTTGAGAAACAGAAAGTGTAGCTAAGCTGCTTGATTCTGCATTTGTACTTATGTCTAGCCTGAGTGCACTGCTTCTCATAACATAATCTACAGTCAAAGGGGGAAAATACATACTTAGAGTGTCATTCATAGCACATCATTATACTTACAATAGCCCCAACTTGTTTGTTTTTTTTTTTTTTTGTCTGAGTGTTTCTATTCTCTGACTTCTGCTTCTCATTCTAGGTGTTTTGGAGGCTCTTAGGTTGTTAATAATATAACTAATGTATTTATTTATATCATTTAATGAATATTAAGTCAGGCCTTTTTCTTTGCTTCTCCTTTAACAAATGGTAATACATGGTAATACTATCCTTTAGTAAATGGCCATTTCCACTGGTCTAATGAGCTGCAATTTATCCTGTGTAATTTATTTAACTATCCTGACTTTTCAGGTCTCTCATAGCTGAAATTATATTTATCTAATTTTAACTGTCAAATTGAAATGAATAATTATTTTCCAATTAATTTAGTTCACAATACTTTTTGCTGATGCTGAACTAAAAAATAATGGCAACAGGCTATTATTTCATTGAGTATTTTTCTTACCTGAGTATGTTTTTTTTTTGCAGTGGAAGAGTTGCTGACAGTGAACAGGAAAGTCTTGTAGAGTGAGTTTTATTCTTCCTTCTGCTATGTTTTTTCTAGTTTTACCTAAGAAGCAGTGCAAAACCTTTGGTTGAATGATCAGGTAACTCTTGAGGAAGAAGTGCAAAACTCCCCCTGAGGAACAGAGCTGAAGTGGGGGAGATGGTTATGTGCTGAGTGCAGACATTGTCTCTCTATAGTGACTCTTCCTACTAGAAGGAGAGACAGATTGTCAGAGGTCAGATCTTTAACAACGTTTCTTCAGGAAGTAAAACTGTAGTGGAGGCTACTTTGGTATAATAGAGAGGCTTCTGGGTAGAATAGATGGGGAAAGCACATCTTAAGCAGACAGGACTATCTGAAGCCAACCTCAAGTCTGGCCAAAGTCAAAGTACAGTGCAGATCACATAACTCTTGGACAAATCAGGGGACACTCTCACCTTCAGATAAGATCCTTGGCTACAGTCCTAGAATACTATGATTAATTTTGAAGGCTTGACTTCTTCCCAGGCCATGCATTCTCCTCTTTCCAAGTTCAATGACAGTGCTTGATGCCGTGACCAAACAAACTTCTTAAAACAGAATCTTTATTTATTACACTTCAAACAAAACAGATTTGAAACCAATTAAAGAAATATATGCATATCTAGCTTTTCTCTGAGGCTTATCTCTCCCTAAATCTGGAAGGGCCTAACAAACTTCATCACTCTCAAAGAACCTCTCTCTCTCTCTGTCTGCATGTTTCCTTAGATAGTTTTTGACAAGTAACTGCAGTGGAATGGGAAATGTTTTTATTGTTCCATGGTGGGTCAAGACTTTTAAACTTATGTACAAAATACACACAAAGATAACTCCCCTCCTCAAAGATTGCTGCTGAATAAATAAAACCAAATGACCAAGCATCTAATACAAATGTGAATTCACACTTAAAAGAATATGTAGTCATTTATATCAAGCAAAATATTTTCACAGGCAATTGTATGCTTCTGGGATTCTTTAAAATGCTTTCAGTAGCTGGTATTGAATGAGCCCTAGCATTGCCCTGGCAGTTTCTCCATTGCCATCTGCTCAGGGGATGAGTTAGGACCTAAACAGATTGAAGGGAAGAAGTGCATGTCAGTTAAGAAGATCCCTCTATGGGGATGATGCAGGTGATGTTTATTTCTCATATATAAATGGACGTAATTTTTGTTTAGACCTGAAAGAATTCTGTAACAATAATTTGGTCAGAAATGTTACAATCCAACAAGAGATCTTCTGATAGGACGAAGCTCCCCTCCCCATTCCTATCTAGCTTTAACAATAAGACTTTTTCATCTTTTTCATTATCAACCAACAAGTGCTTTCCAATTCTCTCTTTTTTTTTTTTTAATTTTTTTTTTTCCCCCTATGTTCCTTGTTTTTAAATAAACCTAATGACAGCTTGTTGGAAAAAAAAAAATCACTAGAAGACATTGCTTGTTCCCTGTTTTTTTTTCAATGGACACAGAGATGCTAGATGAAGAATGGATTTTATGAACAATACATTATTTCGTTGTGATACATAATTTATCATTATTCTCATCTGCTTATTAGCACCACCCACTTTGTGGGTTATTTAGAACAAGGCCATCCAACTGTAGCCTATGGGATACTGTGGCCCTTAGGACACAGTAGTGTCCTTAGTTCTAGTCCTTAGGACAACTACAACATCAGATAAGAATTATTTGCCCTGAGAAAATATCTCTAATATAAGCTAGGGCACACTAATCAAGAAGCTGTGCAACACAAAGTTAGATCAGTGTTGGGAGTCTGAACAGGTCACATAATATGCATCACATGTACACAGTGGAAAAAAAATGGGTTATCACAAACAGAATGGATGAGGGATGAATCAAAACCTACTGAAAATTGTCCCCTGCCTACAGCTGTGAGAGCTCTTATCCAAACATTCATCCAAGTACTGAATTCACACAGTGTTATGCCTCAAAGTGAAATTTAAATGCTCGCACTGGTAAGAAAGAATTAATGGCTGTGCTAAAGCAGATGAACTCTGACAGCTGACCAAGCACATTCTCTTTTTCAAGAATAAGAAGCAAACAATAAGGTAAGTGATGATGAAAGAATCAGAGAAAGGCTAAAGGGTTAAATTAATGTTTAAGGTTCTGCATACTGCAACAAATTTGTCTAACTTTTCTTTTTTTCTTCCCTTTTTCTCTTTTTCTCTACTTTCAGCAGCATAAATCATTTCCCAGACACTTAACCTTATCTCCAGCTACACAGAAAAGGTGGAAATTATCTTCAGAAACTCACGCTTATGGTTAATGGAAAGAAACAGGCACTTTTGGAGTACAATTCACCAGCCCTATTTCTGGTGTCTGCTACAGGTTAAGAAGATAGACATCCTGTAAGTGCTCTCTAGTAACTATAAAGAAAACCAGGATGACTGATTTGGAGGTAGAATGTATTTAAGCACTATGGTAGTTTCACCATGGATATCTTTATTAGGTCAGGCAAAAACCACTGTAATTCAACTCCTATCTCCAGATTTCTTCATAGCCTTGGACTGAAAGAGCACTGGTCATAAACTAGTCTTTCACATAAGTACATTGGACTGCTGTGAGAGCAATATCCTGTATGTTTAAGAGAGAAAATATAAGAGGTATTTATCTATGTTAGTTCTATACCAGAGATACATATTGGAACAATTAATATAATCTAGGATAATATTAGAGGGAATAATAATACAACTCTGGTCATAAACCTCTTCTTTACACCTGCAAATAGAGAAAATAATTATTCCCTTGGATACTTTTGTTAGATTTAACCTCTGTCCTATGGACAGGTTTATCCTCTCTGTATGAGAAACACTATTGACTTGTGTTGCAGCATGCTGGCTGCTGGATCAACTGTCACTAGATAACAATGTATAATAATTGCATACTACCTACATGAGAACATCCTGTCGCCTCATCTCCAAGAATAACTTCACTGCAGAGTACATTGATCTGTAGGGTCACTGCCAGTGAAGTCATATGGTGTGGACCTCCAAGAACTGGAACAGGTATGCTGATCCAAAAATCCATGTTTAAAAAAGCAAAATAAGAAGAAAAAATCCACCCCCCAAAAAAATGACAAGAACAAAAACCCCAAAGCAAAACAAAAACCCACCCAACCCACCAAATCCAACACAAGAACCCCAATGGTGAAATCTGCAAGGAAAAGTTAAGCCTGCAAAAGTTAAGAAGGTTTCTTTTCTTGTCAACCTTAACACTCCCTTTATTCTACAACTTTTAATCATATGATTGCATATTATTTTTTTTCATTTGGGTTTCTGCCTCATTTAGTGCACAGCACAGATCATGTTCATTGATTTTCTGCTTACTTGACATTTCCTAGGTGTTATTTCATACTGCTGATTATAAATTGTTTACAAAAGTCTTGTAGTTTAGACAATCTTGTCCTGATGTTCTGTTTCTTGCTGACATCAATGGCAGCTGTAGGTGGTTGTTGAGGTTAAGGTCTTGCATGGCTGTAAGTGGGAAGACCCTCTCATTCTTTTTTTCTTTCCAGTATTTTAAGTGGTCTTTCCTCTCACTGATATAGCTGTAGCACTTAGAAAACTACTGCCTTAAGTAGTCTTACACAGTTGCTATTACTGCAAAAATAAAGAACCAAAGGAATAAAATGACATTTTCTGTGTATTAGGGAATAAATGAATGTTTGGTATTTGGAAGCACTGATAAAAAACTACATATACCCTCATAACAGTATCTCTCTCTTTTTTTTTTTTTTTTTTTTTTTTTTCCTGTTTCCCATGGGCTTACGCTGCTAATGAAGTATGATTGTCACTGTAGTATTTTATCAACAAAGGTAAAGAGAGGTGGACTTTCATCACTCTTCTGCCTCCATAGTATTATGGATTATTTGTTATTAGTGAAAAGTGTTCAACATGCAGGTGTTACCTTAGTTGCATGGTGGGTGCTATATGGTTTATACTGTAATTTATCTAATAAAATACTATTTTTCTTAAAAAATAATTTTACAAGCCTCAGATTTGTTTAATTTTTCTTTAAACAGTTACTGTACTGAGTAATGCAGAGTGTTTTAATAAGATCATTTCAAATTAAGCAAAATGCATTAAATTACAACTGGTAACTTTAGACTGCGTTTCCAAACAATTCAGTAATACCAGTTTTCCTGTCATATATGCTGACAGATGGATTATGATGTCTTTTTCATTAGAAGAGACTGATTATCAGGAAGATAAAACACTGTCATTTGACATCAGAAAAAATTATCACAGACACACATGATAGAGTCTCAATTGACTGGAGACACAAGTCTCCTGCACATTTCTGCATGCGGCTTCTGGCCGATAGGCATTATGTGTGCTCCATTTTGGAGATGACAAGGCCCACCAAGGTGATGGTATGTCAGCAGGAGTTATGTCTTCCAATGAATATGCACTATATTTTCATTCATGTTGATGGCTCCCTTGTGTTCCCAGCATGGTGCCATTAAAGGTGTTAGGGTTCTCTAAATAATTTCCATTCTTCCTACTATAAAATACTTCTCCAAGTGCACTTTTTTCTATAGCTCACATCTCCACAACATATATAATCTAAAACTTCTGAGAGAAATTAGGTTCATATTTTTCCATTTCATCCACTTTGATTGAAGAGTTTAAGCATTGACAATACACCCTAGGTTTTTTATTCCCTTTCCTTGACAATATAAACTTTTTCTACCACAGTTTTTATTTTTTTTATTGTCTTAACCAGTCAACATTAGGCATTTCTAGTAAGATATTATTTCAGAGGTTATTAAAACTCACTACTGCATGTTTTCTTAATGGCAAGTCTAACATTCATTTTTGTTAAAATTGTCCTTTTTCTTCAGTTTGTTCTCTTAAATAGCCCTACATAATTCTGTGTACTTTTCTGGTGAAATCTAAGTCATAGTGAAGTTCATGGGAATTTTGGCATCTGCTTAAAAGAGGGTAGGATTTCACCCTTGTGTTTACCAATGTGTACTTGTATTTTTCTGGATGAGGGAGTCTTATATTCACTGCTTACCATGGAGTTTTGGGAGAGTAGGATTAGAGCAGAACTCAGCACATTAGAGTAACAAACTTTAAGTGTACACCGTCCAGACCTAATACAAATATTCTTACCATAAAGATGATAGCTATTTCTATCATTCACAAAAAGCAGAGTTAAAAAAATTATTATCTGAACTCTCAACTATTCTTTCATTTTGGAATCAACCTTGTAAATCGTCTGCACACATTAATCCAACCTCTTAGATTTTGTAATATTAAGAAAGCAAGTGTGGGATTTGTCTCATCTGACTCAAAGCACACACAAATTAGATGTCTAAATCTAAATTAGGCTTGTTTTTACAGTCACAGGAGAAAAGTAGATAACTCTGGAGATGATGTGTCTAACCTTATTGCAGAAGCCAACATTATTATTCAGAGATTATGCCATGGTTTAACCCCATCTGTCAACTAAGCACCACACAGCAGCTCACTCACTCCCCCCTGCAGTGGGATTGGGGAGTAAAAGTGAGAAAACTCATGGGATAAAATAAAGACAGCTTAATAGGTAAAGCAAAAGCTGTTCACATAAGCAAAAGAAAACAAGGAATTCATTCACTCCTTCCCATCATCAGGCAGGTTTTCAGCCATCTCCAGGACAGCAGGGCTCCTTTACACGTAACAGTTACTTGGGAAGACAAATGTTGCTCCCAATGGCTCCCCTTCCTCTTTCTTCCTCCAGTTTATACATGGAACATGACATAATATGGCAATATATTGGTCAGTTGGGGTCAGCTCTCCTGGCTGCATCTCCTCCCAGCTTTTTGTGCATCCCAGCCTACTCTGAGAAGCAGAAGAGACCTTGATTCTGTGTAAGCACTGCTCAGCAATAGCTAAAACATCCCTGTGTTATCAACACAGTTTTCAGCACAAATCCAAGCCATAGCCCCATACCAGCTACTATGAAGAAAAATAATCTACTCCAGCCAAAACTAACACAGGTTAATTTCCTGTTTTTCATTGTTGATCATGAAAAACCTAGAGGGACTGGCTGAAAGACATTGGAGCCTTCATTGCCTAAGCTAGATCACATGAAACACACCCTGAATTTTCAACACCCTATGCCAAGGATAGGTCTCTTGATTACTCTCAATTCTTGAGTACCTCCAAAGTACATTATGTGTCTCAAAGTGGTCCTTTTCTGAACTTGTTCCCAACAGTTGTGGGCAATTTTGGAAGCACTGGCTCTAATTCTTTATAATTCTTTTTGTTTTAATGTTAATTAAGATACACTGTTTATGTTGGTGTCTTGTTTTATTGTTCCACTTTAAATTTCAACTTTGTTCCATTTTCTGCAGTCTCTCTTTTTTTTTTTTTTTTTTTTTTTTTTAAGTTTTTTTTTTTTTTTTTTTTTTTTTTTTTTTTTAATGCAGGCTGTTTTCCCAATGAGCTAGAATACAGTGGCAAAGAAAAAAGAATTAAATATGCATTTAACAACTTTTTAAACATTCATCCTGCTTTCCTTTGCCAAACAACTGTAAGCTCTGTCAGGGGCATGAGCACTTAGGGATATCCTGCTGATGCAATAGCTTCATGGCTTTAAAAACAGAGGTCCACCTCTCCTAGAAAATAGACTGATTGCCAACAGTAGCTGTCAGCAATGACTCCACCTCTGTCAAAAGGATTTTAATTGCCAGTATTAATGGAACAAACCTGTAGGATGTTGGCATGTATGGCAAAGTACCTGTGCAGTCGTGCTAACTCTCACTTTTTGTATTGGTATTTAAAAGTTTTGTCCCATCCACACTGGCATTTAAATTACCTTCAGCATGCACTGGGGTGGGTAATTAGTAATCAGTCACTCTCCTAGTGTCAGCTTGGGGGTCATTTCCTTAACGTAAATAGACCCTCAGAGGGGGCTGTTTACAGTGCCTTCTACTTTCACTTTTTTTCCAGGGTTTGTTGAGGACACAGCCCCAGAAAACATTAGGGTTAAGCCCTGATTAAAAAAAAAAAAAAAAAAAAAAAAAAAAAAAAAAAAAAAAAGAAATACCCCCCAAATTGCAAGATTTTTTTTAAAATGAATATAATCAAAAATCTTTTCCCCCTAAATTA
>JANIJG010003417.1:23479-60511 GCA_024611175.1 Megaceryle torquata
GGAAGCAGATTTGGGGACACTGATGTAGATCTTTACATAGGTGGGATATGAGGTCATCCATAGAAAGTGCATGTAGGTCACACAAACTCTGAACTCTGCTTTTTGCACTCTATCTTTTTTGATATGAATCTATGGCAGTGACTCCCTTTATAAAGGAATTCTTCACCAGAAGCCTCAATGTGAATTAAGAACTACAAACTTATTAATACTAGGTGAAAAATAACATTAAAAATAGAAAGGTAAATTTGCAGTCTGCTAGTAATTTTCCACTCTCAAGAAGAAGTCTCAGTTTTGTTCAAAACAACTCAATCCCTACTCTTATCACTAATGTACATAACATGATTGATATTACATTTCATTATGTAAACACTACTTTAATGCTTCTCATTAATTCTGCTCAAGTAACCCTGAATAAATGTGGTATCTGGCACAAGATGTTATTTCTATGGCATTGTTTCAAAAGTAGTGGCTTTGTGTTGCACAAGATGGAGCAACCAGAGACATGACAAAGCCTCCACTTTAAATCTTCATTTTAGGAAAGCTGTTGCGTCTAACAAAAGCCCTACATTCTACATGGGGTCCTGGATCCATACTCCACGGCATCACGCCACTGATGCAATATTATGACATAGGTATGAAAAGATCTTGAAATCAATGGAAATAAACAAGTTTTGGTTTAGGGCCTATTTATGGAGAGCATTAGAGAAATATCTTTGGTTCTGTCTGCTGCCAGTCCAAAATCATTGTAAAAATACTTCCTTTGTTTTGCTGGGGTAGGCAGTAAGACAAGCAGGAGAAGAGGAAGGAAATGAATGCCTGTCTAATTATGCTTCTATAAATGTCCTTAAATACTTTGCTAATGTGATTGGTGGAACTTTTTCAAAACCAAAATAGACAAATGTGGAGCTTGATTGTCCAGTTAAAGTGGGAAGTTTGGCTACAAGGCTTCAGGAAAGCTTTGCTTTAAGTGTGGAGCCATACCACATCATTTACTTTGTCACAGTGGCTAAAATAAATGACAGCTAAAGCTGTCTGTGACATAGCCTTGACCTCTAGGCTCTGATATCTCAGAGAAATCCTTCATTTGACTGTACTGTATCTATCCTGGTGATGACATATTATAATCACTTCTGACCATTGCAGATCCTTAGGTCGAAGGCACAAATTGTCATTGTGTGCTAAATAAAAGAAGACGAGATAGGAGTAGCATTTTAGAACCTTCATTGTAGGCACTGCTTAATTGATAGCCCAGTCTTAGGCTGTGGGAGGATCTCTACAGACAGCTCTTTCTGAGTCAATATGTGGCACAGTTCTGGGGATAATTTGTTCCAGGGACCACCTCCAAAGCCAGTGTAATTTTGTTTCAGTTTCAGGACCTCTTTTATTTATCAGCATAGACATAGCCAATGGGTTTGGGTTGGCCTGAAGTCTTATAAAAGCTTTTCTAGTAAAGTCTACAAAACATTTCATGGTAATTCTGTTTCTCAGGGACTTCACCTCATCAAATGTCAGCTTCAAAACCCAACCTGTTCAAATCCCCATCCTCCCTACAGTTTATTTCTTCCAGCCAGCACACCCAAAGTTCCAAACATCTGTGATCTGCTGTTTTAGTCAAATGAACATATTTGTGTTTGGTTTTGTTTGGTTTTAAATTATTACCTATGTATTTTAAAAAAATTTAAAAAATATTTTTTTTTGAGAATTAGATTCAAACTCAACACAAACACCATAGAATTAAAGTTCCTTCTTATGCATCTTTTTAATGTCTGTATGCTGGTCAAAGTGATTTTTTTCTAGTTTGGCCTAGCCACTAAGTATATGCAGAATAAAAAGACAAAAAATGCATTTTATCTATTAATCTCTTACATGACAGTGATTTGCAATAGAAAGAAAAAATATAATAACTTAAGTCTTCATCTTAAAGTGTACTGGTGTACTCATTCATGGCACTGGCACATACAGTGGAAAGTATTCACAAGTATTATAAGCCTTGCAATGTTTTTAAAAAATTACTCTAGAATTTTAAGATTTCTGTGTTTGAAACTAGGCATATTTTTCTACATAGAGGAATGAATATTCACCTACTACAGAAAGGATACTCAGTCCATTCAGAACAGTCTTTGAACTCTGTCTGCTTATTTTTGATATCCTATTGCTGCAGGACCTCACTTGTCTCTTCTTGCAGTCATGCCTAGTCTAAGGTTTAGCTTTTTTTTTTTTTTTAACAGTTCAGCATTCTTTTATTTTCCTACTGAGCTTTTCAGATGTTATATTATCCAACATGAATAGTTAATTTTAATTTTTGTATATAGATGTTAATCAGAAATTAATTTATATCTGTGATAGTAGGATAAATATTTTGTACCACACTTAGAGGTATATGCTGAACACTAATTGTTATGAAGAACAATTAAAAAATGCTTTCCAGTAACAAGCATGCAGAATTATATTCAGACACATAATCCACTGAAGGTCCTTTGAAGTCAATGGTAAATCTTCTTCTGTGTAAGTGGAAGGATGGATCTCTTCTTGCATGAGAAGTTGTTACTCTTTAGTCAAACTTCCTTTTTATGTATATTACCCACTGTTTTGGTTTTGAGTTTCTTAATGTCAGAAAATATTTAGGGCAGATTGACAAATAAACCCTTTGCTTGAAAAAGATGTTACACAGCAAATCATATCCTTCAGGATTTCACACTCCAGAAATTTTGTCCTATCTTTATTTTACTGAATTCATCTTCTGTATCAAACAATTAATTACCTGGAAAGAAATATGTGGAGGGATGTGACATGCTCAACAGTATGTATTTAGAGTGTATGAGAAGATCTCAAAAATATAGCAGTGGGATTAATATTTGATAGAAATTCTTGTGTTCCACACATTTGTGTGTATGTGTGTCCATTCACAGAAGTTACCTCCAGTGTTTTTACAAGCCATTAACCTTATAACTTAATACAAAGCCTCCTGTTCTCTTGATATCACTAGATATTAATTGCTCTGAAAGTTTGAACTATTCTCTGCATAAAGTTCACTTTTTTTTTTTTTTTTTTTTTTTAAGGGCTGCCATTGTGCAGTGTTGACAGCACAACACAAAAACTCCTGCTGAGCTTGTCTATACACATGTTTTGCTATGGTTGAGCATAACTTTCTTTGTTATCCAATTAAATAAATATAAAAAGAATATGAATACATGTATCAGAGAAATTAAGTGTTTTTGAAAGGCCTTTCCTCTGAATGAAAGAGGAACAAAGTAAGATTGGCAAAGAATCAGCAAGCTGGTTATATTTTTTTCTACCTTGGGTGGCTCTGAGGTTTGACTGTGTGCCAGCTAACAAATTAGGTCATTGATATGTTACTTTTGTGTATGGAGTAATTCTTGATATCTGTATGGTCTGTCCACACATGTGGGACTAATCTTAATTTCCAACATCCTTCTTTCTCATTCGGGGAAAGAGTTTTTAATGTCAAAACAAAATCTACTGATATAGATTTCACACACACACACCCCCCCATCCCCTTGCCAAATAAGAACAAATCAAAAGAAAAGAGATCTTGTTGGATGTTATTTAATTTCAAACCACCACCCGTCAAAAAGAATAATAACCCTCACAAGAGACTCTCAGTATTTCAGTTTGAGAAAAAGGTCATATTGTTATTTTCTGTGACAGGCAGGTAAAAACTTTTTTAAAGGTGAAAAAAAGAAGTTAACCACAATGTATTACAGTATACATATGCTTATTTCATGAGTCTCAGTTCTTCTGGATTTGGGAGAACTGGATGCAAAGCAGCTACAATATACTACTGTCTGGATCAGATAGAGATTTAGTATCAGATAGTAATTTACACATATTTTTTGCAACACAACTTAGCAGGAACCCAGGCCTGTGCTTTCTCCCCATGCTTTAAAATTTTTAGCATATACAGTGTTTTCCAAATGGTGTTTACTGATGATGTCCACATTTGGTCTCCCATCTAGATCATCTCCTTCCTCAAGTGTTGCCAGCTTCTCATGTGTTCAGCAGATTATCAACTCCAGACATAAGTGCCACACAAACCTGTGCCTCTGCACAGCCACCTGGCAGGGATACAGGCTGTTTCCCACTTTCATCTCCTGCTCCTCCTCTTCCATTTGTATTGACCAGCAAAAGAGGCAGAGGAGAAGGAAAAGGAAGTGGTGGCTGGCAGTGGTTGTTGTAGGAAGGTCAATTAAAGGCTGAGGGTGGGGAAAGAAAGGATTAAAGAATGGGCTGGGCTAGTGTGTAGGAAGCAGAGAGAGACTTGGAGAAGTGCAGGAGAGGTGGGTGAGAGGATTCATCTGGAAGAGGATCAGGGAGCTCAGTAGGAAGGAAGAACCACAGGAATGGGGGCTTTGGAAGCCTAGTGAAAGCAAGATAATTGATGATAATAACTGATAATTTAAGGGGAAGGAGATACTGGGGTAGGGGCAGAATAAGACTAGAATTCTCCTAGTTCCTGTCCTGTCATACACAGGGCCTCTAACCCTACTCAAGTATTTCACTGTTCAAATTCTTGCCTGAGTGTCATGAAAATTGTTGGTTTTCTATAAGAGTTTAGAGGTGGGAAGAGAAGGACTCTTACAATAGAAAAACTGAAATAAGGTGTACAGTATAATACACGTTATAATGTATAGAGGGAGGTACCTACAGTGTATTTCTGTATGCTTATTTTTTAAGATATCCTTTCAAAGCTTTCTGCCATTTAGATATTGTTGCTTTTTGTGCCATACCTTATCTTTTGCATGTACCCTGACAAGAATAAATGTTATGTCTATGCAGCTAAACAAAGGATGGCCAAAGAGAAAGTTAAAGCGCTGAACCTTTTGTTACAACTCATTATATGTATATATGTATTTATGTATAAATATTTATATTTCAGGGAATTAGAGGTTGCTGTGATAGGATTGTTTAGAAGACTGAATGATAAATTAGGGCAGTTTTAGTCTTTGAAGCATGACTTTATTGGACTGATATTTATAAACAAAACGCACTGCAAATGATTAGTTACTACTCATTTGTAATCATTATTATTACATATTCAGAGAAGTTAGTCCTTCACAATCTTATACTAAATTAACTATTGATTATGTGCACTCATTCTCTCTCTCTGTTCAGGACTATGCCTACCAAC
The DNA here is from genome assembly GCA_024611175.1 of Megaceryle torquata. NCBI lineage: Eukaryota > Metazoa > Chordata > Aves > Coraciiformes > Cerylidae > Megaceryle > Megaceryle torquata. The sequence goes on from JANIJG010003417.1 coordinate 28,629, forward strand.
ACTCGCCAAGACATATATAGTATAGAAAGGATGACACCCAAGAAATGTAGATAGGAGCCAGTCAGTGCCACTAAGGCCAGAGATGTCTCCTTGTCTTAACACTAGAGGCAGAGCATGGGTGACCTTGGAGAAGTCATTGAAGAAAGAGTGACTTGTTCTGTTTTGTCTGTACTGTGTTGGATTAAGAAACTATCACACCTAAGAAATCATCCCTAGCCTCCCTATTGTATTTATTTGTCTACAGAACCTCAGATTTATTGAGCCAGAGGAAAAAAATAGCATGATGATTTAGCATACTTGCCAAAGGATGGGCGTTCTCACATCCTGTCCCTCTCTAAGGGTTGTTTATATGGAGGGTAAAAAAAAATGTATACTCACAGCAACAACAATTTCTGATTCTATATATATAGACTGGATTACAGTCTATTCTTAGAAATAGTAATGGTTTTGTCATCTGGTTTAGTTTCACTGAATTGTCCCTTTTTGGAAAATCAGGGAGAGATACTCATCAGGTTTGCTATTTTTAATTTATTTATTATTGTTTTGTTCTATCACAGCATTCTTTAATATAGTTATAGATGTTTTTTGAAGTTACTCAAATTACTGACAATTTATAGTCCTGTGCGTCTCTGTGAAAGGGTGTTTTTATCTTCATTAACAAAGTCACATTGCAAGCCTGTGGTCTTAGCACACAAGAAACAAAAGCACTTCTTTTGACACTAGGTAAATACAGCTTAGCTGAAAGGTCTGTGTTGTGAGTCTGTACAGAATTACAGACATGCTGTGCAAGGTTTTTGCAAACGAATAGCAAAGATATTTTTTGCCATGACATTTGTGCAAAAGGAACTGAGCAAACCATGAAGGACGTTTCATCTTTCACGTACAATATTGCAGAATGGTGTGTTACTCTTCTCGCTACAGCTCTGCATTGTCTCTTCCCTCCAGGGACACAGCTGATACTAATCTCTGTACCTTGTGCTGAAGTCAGACAGAAGCTTTATTAGTAATGACAATGGCACATCCTTTGCAGCGTCTTCCTGCTTCACTTGGAGCCTTCTCAGATGTTATCTTCATTGTTTCATAGTGGCTATAAATACAAAAGTATTTACAATTAATTGTTTCCAGATGATTAATTACTGAACTATGTGCTAAATTTATATTGTCTTTGTTACACCCAGACTCAAAACTGAGGGTAGAATTGGTTAGATAAATGCAGTTCTTCACTTTTGGGGTATGAAAAGTATCTGCTCTCCTATCAGCATGGAATCATTTCCATAAGCAAAATGAGAGGTAGCATTTTAGATGAATGTGCCCCTGGATAATTAGTTTTTCGGGTAGGAATACAAGTGCTAACAAGAAAAAATAACAGACTTGAATTTTTCCTTTGGTAATTGTATTTAAATGAAAGTAATACTATTTAACATAAATACTACAACTTCTCTTGTTTGTAAGTCTCATAGGAGTTTAGAAGTGGATAACATTAAACATGTGGAAAATGGAGACACCAGAGATTAGCTGATGTGCCCAAATCACATTGTTCCTCAGAAGCAGAGCATGGAAATTAGGGTTCTAGCCTCTGAGACAGGAAAGTTCCAGCTTTTTGGGTGTTTACAATTGAAGTTCATTTTTTAATTTTGTCATAAAAAAAAAAAAGTATCTTAATAACAGATGAATGAATACAGCTATGTTAAATTTATGTTTAACCTTATAATATTTTTTTTTCATTAATTTTCAAACTAAAGCAGAAGCAAAGGATCTCTGAAGACTTGGAAAGGATCAGGTTAAATTGACTTTTAATCGTGTATCCCAGTGTTGAGAGCTTTAGTTGGAACTTACCTAACTACCAAAATTGTCAATGTTCTAGTCCTTTCTGTAGCTCAGACAACAATTGTAAGTCTTGTTGCAAGAAAACTGATTCTGAGCTGTACATACTCTGTAATTGTTCATTTTTGAAAAGGAAAGATGAGAAATGTGGTATACTACAGAGTTACAAATGAGACTCTTCAGGTGAATGTGAACAGCAAGTGGATTTACTGCAAATGGATTTATTTTGTGTAAAGTCATGTACAAGGGGTGGACCATTCAGTGGATAAGGAATTGGATGGATGGTTACATCTCAAGGGTAATGTTCAATGGCTCAAGGTCCAGATGGAGAGCAGTGACAAGTGGTGTCCTGCAGGGTCTGTACTGTTTTTATTATCAGTGATATAGACAACAAGATCAAGTGCACCATCAGCAAGTTTGCAGATGAAACCAAGCTGAGTGTTGCTGTCAATATGCCAGAGGGATGGGATGTCATCAAGAGGGACCTAGACAAGCTGGAGAGGTGAACTTCATGAGGTTCAATATGACCAAGTACAGGGTCCTGCACCTGGGCCAGAACAATCCCCACTATCAATACAGGCTGGGGGGGGGAGGTGATAGAGAGCAGCCCTGCAGAAAAGGACTTGGGAGTGCTGGTGGACAAGAAGCTGGACATGAGCAGTCAGTGTGTGCTTGCAGCCCAGAAGACCAATTGCATCCTGGGCTGCATTAGAAGAAGCGTGGCCAGCAGATTGAGAGAGGTGATTCTGATGCTTTACTTTGCCCCGGTGAGACCTCACCTGGAGTACTGTGGCAAGCTCTGGAGACCTCAGTACAGGAGGAACATGGACCTGATGAAGCAGGTCCAGCAGAGGGCCATGAAAATGATCAGGGGGCTGGAACACCTCTCCTATGTAGACAGGCTGAGGGAGCTGGGATTGTTCAGTCTGGAGAAGAGAATGCTCTGGGGAGACCTACTACTGACCTTCCAGTACCTGAAGGGGACCTACAAGAAGGTGGGAAAAGGACTGTTTACAAAGGCCTGTAGTGAAAGGATGAGGGGTAATGGTTTTAAGCTAGAGAAGAGTAGATTTAGATTGGATGTTAGAAACAAGTTCTTTACCATGAGGGTGGTGGAACACTGCAACAGATTGCCCAGGGAGGTGGTTGAGGCCCCATCCCAGAGATATTCAAGGTGAGGCTTGATGAAGTTCTGAGTAACCTGATCAAGTTGAGGATGTCCCTGCTCACTGAAGGGAGGTTGGACTAGATGACCTTTAGAGGTCCCTTCCAGCCCAAATGATTCTATGATTCTATATTCCTAGTACTGTATCAAAGTGAGTTTTTATGTGACTCTGGGTTATTTTTTTCATTAAATAACCTGACAGAAACTGAAGTGGTGTTTCTTCTGCTGTCATGGTTGTACTACTGATCTACTCTGATTACTCTGAGAGGTATTTTAGCCACCATTAAAATGAGAATTCAAGCATATGGAGGAAAAACTTGAAGCTGAGGGCCACTGCAAAGTCAGATTGATACAGAAAACATAGTGTTGAGCAATGACATTCCCATTACTGTGTGAAGATCTAGTAGCCTTTAAATGCTAGTCTTAATGGGAAGAGGTTTTTATTTTTATTTTTATTTTTATTTTCTTTTCTTTTTTATTTTTTTTTTATCCTGCATGGCATGTTTACATAAACAGGAGGTTGAGGAGGAAGGAGGCTCAGGATATGGAGTCATCCCAGAAGAGCTATCATCAGAATAAAGGAGAGGATGGAATTCCCTGCAACCTCATCTCCCATTCCCTCCAAAGGCACATATTTTTCTACCTCTCTTTTGGCAAGCAGGTTGTCAGAAGTAAGTCAGTAGTAATTCTGCTGTCACCATGGATGTGGTGTGTTTCTTGTTTTCTTCCATGGGGACGTGGAATTAGCCTTCAGTCAAACCCTGCAGTGCAGTATTGGGTACAGGATTGGAAGTCAAAGGATTTTATCAGAGCCCAGGGGAGAGTTGAAAGCACAAGTGATTTTGAGTCTGAGAGAAGTCATACCCCTAAATACCAAATACCCTGTCATGGAGATAGCACACAGTGGCCCTCAGACCCCAGGTAAGTGCCACAGAAGATGCTAAAAACCTTCCTTCTTTCAGCCCCAAACCTTTGGGGTCATGAAAGAAGCTTAAAGAAGCTACTAACCCCAAATTGCTGAGAGGTAAGTCAGGTGAGTGCAGTCAGTGTAGACGTGAGGAAATTATGTGCAGCACAAGAGGTATATCCTAACCATGAATGTCTTAATCAGACTGTTCTCTTGAAACCACTAGCAACATTAGCACTACTTTTAGTTCCATGAGAAGTATTATTGACTCCACAGACGCAGCGAGAGTTTATTTAAGATCCTCTCAATGTGAGAAACAGAAATCTAATTTCCTGTTCTAAGAATGAGGAGCAGTGGTTCAAATGCATTAAGCTCTTGCTTAGATTGTATCTTGCCAAAGACTTAAGATTAATTATTATTTCTTCCTTGTTAAGTGCAGAATATGTGCTTGGTACTCTGAAAGACATACAGAAAGACGGCACCTAAAGCTAATTGCTTTCAATTTCAGTACCTAATCCTTCACAGGATTCTTTCCTATCCCATTTAAACTTTATTAGAATGAACAAGACAAATTTATTGTTATTATTATTATTTATTTCAAAGACAATTTACCAAGAAAGATTCTGACACATACAAAGATTTAAATTACAATTGTCACAACAGGAGACAGAGAGAAGAACTGACATGGATATACCTGCAAATGCCAGTAAACAAGAACACAGACAAGTAAAATTCTGTATTTGTATATTCATTGTGTTCATAGAGTCAATTCCTGGTTATAATCATTATGCTTTTATTGTTATTTCTGGTTTGTGGTAAGAAAGAGAAATAGTAACTAGATTTATTTATTTTTTTTTTTTTTTACAGTAGGGTTTGGAAAGAAAATAAGACATCTGTGGTCTCACTGAGATCTGTATAGTCAGTAGTGCATTTTGCATTAACTTAAATTTAATAGGATCTTAATTTAATATAATTCTCAGTTTTTTGTAATGCATTTTATAATGTAGTTTAAAGAGGCTCCAAATTTGAGATGATAAAACATTTTCAAATAAGATGCAGCCAATAGTCAAATAACGCTTATCCCTAGAGGTATATTATAGCAGTTGATACAGATGTCAGAGCAACTGATCTCAAAGCTTGCTGATATTTAGAACAGCTTATTGGTGTAGCTGGTATGGCTATACTCACAAAGGGCTGCTGGAGCTGCAGCTAAACAGCTCTTTCATTGGCAAAGCTTAAACTAATTTTCCAGACAGAGGAAGTCATACCAGAAAAAGACTGTCTTGGTATTATAATTAAATAACCATTAAGCATTTCAGTTATTTGTTTTGTGTGATTCATTCAGTTAAATCCCTATCTCACATCCCATGCTGCAACATCTGTAACACAGGTATCGCTACTTTGAACAATGGATAGCAGGTCCCCTGATTTGTTGTGCCAGGCACAGTGGTCCCCCAAAACAGGGAAACATGACCTGGGAGTGGAGTGTTTAGGCTTTCTACAAAGGGCAGAGACTCACAGAAATCCCTCTAGGTATATATTGTCTCTAACTGCAGCCTCTTACTATATTCCTGCTTTCATTTTATTTCTTAATCATTCAGTGCAGAAAAAATTGTGATATCTTTATTTCAGTGGGTGTAATCAGCATTCACAGAGATTTAACTAGGAACTACTGAAAGTTCACCTTAGTGAAGCAATGTGCAAAAAACATTGAAAGAAATAGACATGAGAGACAAGAGCCTGAATGGAAGGAGTATCATGGAAGCGAAGTCTCATGGAGCTTTGCTGCAAGATCAGAAGTGTAGCATCTTGCTGCAGTGTTTTCTGCTACTGAAATAAAGTATTCAGAAGGCTACACTGAGTACACTTGTGTCACTGCTCATTCTTGCTGCGGTTATTTCTTGGTTGTGATGTCATACAAATGGCAAGGAAGTGCGATCCATATTCCTATCATTCTACATACTTATACATTCTGTAATATGATAAGAGGGAGAATGTAATCCCAGTGGAACCTGGCATATTAGGCTTGTTTATTTTTTTGCCATTTCTGTATAGAGGGTAAGAATTAGAAAAAAGTTCCTGAAAAACCTGTTCTTATGCTGTAATAAGGTGGTGGTGGTGAAAGTACTTTGCCTGCTCCTTGTAAAGGAATGCTTTGTTTTTCAACATCATCAATTGAGAGCATGTCTCTAAAGCGCTTTTTTTGTTCCATTTATTTTTCAGGGGACTGCAACATATGCTTTCCCTCTTCCACTTTTTAATATTTTGGTCTCTGGTGAATCCATATACAAAAGCTTCCTTCCTTTAGTTGGAGTCCACAAATGAAAGGCTTTTCTTTCTCTGATTGCAGATTAGCCTGCCAAGAAACAAACTCTAACTGGAGAACATCACTTGAATTTATTTATGGGATACAGATGACAAGGAAGTCTGTCCTCTTCTTGGGCTTTTTGGAAAGCTTTGGGCTGACCCAGCCCAGCAGAGTTCATATGGCAAAGGCAAACTGTGCCAGGAACCAAAGCCAATAGTCATTACAAACCTCTGAACCAAAACATTCCTTTAGTGCTTGAATTTCCCTATAATTTGTGTAGATTCCCTTTTTGTCAATGAAGCTTGCAGTGGATAACTAGCTTAGTGCAATCAGACTAAACAACTGTGCTATTCATTCAGCAATTAGATGATAGCAGTAATGCATGCTTTATGGTTTCCGTTCTTCATTCTTTCCTTTCTTTTTAAGTCCTTGGAGACAAACTCTGGGATGTTTGGCAAAGAGGAGACTCTTGCTGAAAAATATCCTGTCTTCTTTTACTTTAGGGTTGCTAATAAGTTCTATTCTCAGAGGCAAAACATCAGATTCACATAGGAAGAAAAGATCATCTAGAGAAAAAGCAGCTTTATAGTCACTTATATATATATATGTGTGTGAACATTTGCTTTGATCTGTTTAAATGATGGAGGAAGACTTTTTTTTTTTTTTTAATTAATCATCAGCAGCATGTGGCTTAATTTAGAATAAAATAAGAATATTTTGAAAGCAAATAATTTTAGCAGATATAGAGTGAGGTATGTTTGTTCTAAAAATGATTTGAGAGGGTATAGGGCTAAAAGTAAGAGTTTTAGCAGTTGCAGAAGATAAATCTTTGTGAAAGGGCAGGCTTCAGTGCTTCAGTTTTCAGTTAAGAGTTTCAGCTTTGGCCAAAATCAGCTGTGATTTTTACCCTTATTGCTGCACATAACTTCTCTGTGTTTGGAAAAAAGGGATCTATATGTGTGGATAACTCAATAACATTGCTAATGTTCCTGTTAACTAAGGGGCAAATTTCAGCTCTGTGTGTATTAAAAAAAAAAAAAAAGAAAAAAAAAGAAAAATGTTTAACCAAGTTGATAAAAAATTATACAGCTTAGCAAAAGTTCTCTTCATATAATTGTAAATTAAGCTGTTGCTTATGTACTACATTTGCATTTTCTTATTCTGGTAATTCTTCCTCTTCTGTTTTACACCAGTTCTGTCACTCAGCTACTACATGACCACAGACAGATCAATTAAATTTCCCGTACTATAGTTTATTTAAGGGCTAATCCAAACCCCATTAAACTCTGAGAGATAAGTACTGGCAGATTTAGCTGCGGTAGCTTAAAGCATTACTGGACTGAGATGCCTTCGCTGTCTCTTTTCAAAGGATTTATTCCCCAACAGCAAGTAAGGAAGGATAGGATATGAGCCATGTGCCAGTCACTGTGGTCTGCAGTACAGAGTATTAGATTAAATGGCAATGAAGGTAAGTGCTCATTAATAAACTGGACTGTAAAATTTGGCAGTTGAGGCACAGACACATAGGCTGTTCTGTCATTCTGTAATATTGGCAATGAACTAAGACAGATGGCCAAGTTGAAAACACAGGGCAGTAACTCCTCTAACTATAAACATGAAAGATCATCTGCCAGAGATCTGAAAATCTTACCTGCATTCTCAAAAGTGTTAGAAAGCACTGCTGTTTTGAAATATCTTTCAGCACAAGGGCAATCAGCCATGACAGGATGAATGTCTGTGAGGATGTGAAACAGAAACAGAGAATGATAAGAAGCCAATGGGGCAGCATGGCTTTCCAGCATGGTTTGTACTAACTACTAAGTTGAAATACTTTCTTAATGTTGGGACACTCCTCGGAAGCTGGTCTAGTGCCTCTCTAGTTGTCCACTTGAGCTCAGTGAGCTCTCGTTCAAGGCCCAACTTCACTTCACCTTTCTTAGAGGTTTAACTGAAGTGCTCATGATAAGAATCTTGTTGCTCTCGGTTTCCTTCTGTATTAGTGGTCAAGGATAGGTCTTCAGAATTAGATGGGTATCTCTCCCTAGTGAGTACTTGAAGAAGGAAAAAGACTATGAGGAACTGTTCTGCCTATGCTCTACTGACATTTTAGAGCAGCCTTATTATAAGATAGACAAGTTTGAGCACTGTCTTGCAAAGGCAGAAGAGTTCAGATTTTTTGTTCCAAGTTCAAAGCTGCAAATCATTATGCAAATGCATTATGTTAATTTTTGTTTTGTTGGACTTTCTTTTGTTTTCTTATTTTGTTTTCTGTAGTATATTTAATGTAGTGTGATATTGGTAAGTGTACCAAACCAAAGAAGGCTAACAGTATAGGATCAAAAGAATATGACCCCATTGGGTTAGACATCACCAGAAAAAGAGAAAAATTTAACCCCCATATCACTGAAAATCAATAAGAATTAGTGATGTCTGCATGTTAATGATTAAAGTCTGCTTTGCACTACTGAACAAAAAGTAAAAATTTCAAAAAACTGTTTCCAGGTATGTACCCTACTTAACATCAGAGAAATCAGAGGTTCCATAACAAAAATAAGTATATGAATTCTCCCATACAATATCTGTATTTGTTCAGTTAATATAACCTTTGAAACATAGGAAAATGCAAATGGAACAACAGTTTCAGTGGGTTAAAGCTGAGGAAAACAATAAATTTTGCATTCAAGGATAAATGTTTACAACTTTACCTTGTGGGAGAAACAAAAATTAACTGTAAAATGATTTTTGCACTGAAAGAACAGTGTTGTGAAAAATATACTATTTATTTTACAATAGAAGCATTCTTACTGAAAATAGTATGGCATTGGTTGAGTTCCAGCTATAGTGAAGCCTACTTGGAAGTAAAAGTGTGGTTTTACAGGATATGGGCTATCATGCTGCTTTTTAGCTTGGTGTTTTTCACCAAGCTGGGACATGAACAGTTACCATCATGAGTAAATTTACTCTATTTGTACTGCTTACTATCATTTGTAAAGTGTCATTATTTGAAGTTTGGTGTAAGTCTAAATTGAAACATTAAACTTTTTATGAACTGGAAATCTTGGAAATCCTTCAGAGGAAGGCTTTTATTTATGATATTGTAGTCAGTGTTTCCATTATATCCCCCTGTTTTCAGGGATTTATAACTTAGCTGAAAGAAATCATTCTGGACTGAAATTTGTCATATGGGATTGAATCTGAACAATGATGTTTTTACCCAGTTTGAAAATAAGTCTGATCACATGTAAGCTGCAGAATATAGAAATAATTAAAGGCATATTTTAGAGATTGTTTTGCTTTTTTTTATTATGTTGCATTGTATTATATAATTTTCTACAATTAATTCTGTATTAATAATGTTATATTTCAAATATCTTTTTCATCCCACACTTCTGTCTCTTGGAAGACTAGAGTGGTTACTGCTGTTTTTTATGACTGAAATGTAGTTTCACTGAGTGTTTCTGCAGCCTCAAAGGAACATGATGGTTACTTCTTCTGAGTAGCATAGCTTACAAGTTTCATACACAGAAGAAAGAAAGAAACAAACAAACAAGACCAAAAAAACCCAACCAACCAACCAAAACCACACACACACATACAAAAAACAAAACCCCACAAAAATCCCAAAACTTCCAAATGAAAAAAAAACCAAAATCAACCAACACCAAAGATCTAGATAAGTAGCCTAGAGAAAGCATAGCTAAGGCATTCTAATTTCTGCAGAGAAGCATGGGATAGAGTGATACTGCAAATGTTTCATTTTTTCCAAGACCTTCAATTCTGTTCCTAGCTCAGAAAATGACAACTTTTAACTGTCAGATTCTTGTTGTTTTCCCATTGGAACATCACCACAGTAATGGTCAAGAAAAAAGACTGTCATTGTAAATTCGTTGATTTCTGTGTTATATTTGGAGGCTTCATACTGAACTAATTACCAAGAGATCTACTTCTTTTAGCTTGTCTGTTTGAAGGAGAGCGCAATCTGAGTCAAAACAAAATGTGGTTTGCAAGCTCTTTCACCAACCAGCATTTTTTAGTGAGAATTTCTTCTCATATTTCCATGGGTTAAATTAAGATTTCAATACAAATTATGTCTCCAAGAGGAAAATAAGAGAATCTTATTGGAAATATCTGACTTCTATTTTTGCTCAGACAATTTACACAGTAATACCATCCCACAGACCTCAAACAGAGAAAAGCAATCCTGGGAAGCTTTAGACAGATGCAATGCCATTAGGGAGATAGAAGGACTTCCCTTGTTCATCACCTCTCTTATTTTATCTGTGAAGAAAGCAAATGTGATGCAGAATGTGCTAGCAGGTTTGAATCTGATAATTCATGACAGATACTAACTTGTTGTTTGTTTGGAGTTGCCATACATAAGATGATAAAGAATGGCATGAAAACATTAAGGCACTAAAAGCTCTTCAATGCTGAAGAAGTTTAATCTTTATTGTTAATTCAACAAAGCCTAATAATGTGCCTAAAGGAAAAAAAAAAAAAACAACTACACACAAACCCCCAAATCAAACCCATCAGCAAACTTCTCTAGAACTGTGAATTGACATGCTGTATAAATACAGAACACCTCTATAAAGATGTGATTCTCATTTTTTGAAAGAACTTGAGAGAAGAAAAGAAATGGATGGTTCCTGAAGTGGTGTCATAACAGTATGGGACCATATTGGTGGTGTCATAACAATATGACCCTGAATGATGTTACAGGACAGCTTACTGTAAGGGTGACCAAGCACTAGAACAAGTTACAAGAGAGATGGTGGAGTCTTCATCCTTGGAGATACTCAAAAACTGTCTAGACATGGTTCCAGGCAACTGTCTGTAGATGGCTCTGCTTGAGCGGAGGGTTTGGACCAGATAATTTCCAGAGGTGCCTTTGCTATTCTGCTATCTTGTGATTCAGTGTCAGACTTGTGTACTTGATTTTATATTGTGCTGCAGTGTCTGAGTGTGATATTTATACATGAGATGCAATGGAGTGTTTTTAATGTTGATTTTATTTATTTATTTTTTTTCTGTTGCATATGTTGATACAGTCAATACAAATACATGGTTCATCTCCAACCCAGCCAAACAGCAGAGGGTTATAGGTTATTCTGTGGTTTGGCTGTGCTGCTTAGAACTACCATGTACAGGTTCTGAAACAGTTTGCTTTTAGTTTTGTATAACTGTTTCAAATGACCGTGTAAGCCAGAAAGGAATCTTTCCATTAACATCAGAAAGCTGTGGACAAGCTACTCAATATCTTGCACTGTTCAGTAATGAGCATATTAAATATCTTTTTTGACAATATTATTTTAAATATTAATAGCTCGGAGGAAAATGAATATATAACTATATATTGAGAAATTATGAAAAAAAGCATCAACAGCTAATTTAAGTACATGTCTATGGATAAAAGAATACAAGAAGGCAGAAATGTGCACGGCAAGAAACTAGGAAGGATTAACACAATAAGAACTGTAGTGAAGTAGGTAGACAGACTTAAGTGAGAATACAATTGAACTATCTAGGGAATAAATCTTAAGAATTTGGGAAGCGACCAGTTAAGAAGGAAGTTAAACATTTATTATTGAAAAGGGGAAAAATTGTATTTCGGCAAGATTCCTTAAGAAGTGTAACAAAGATCATGCTTGAGACTGGTCTTATTTTTTAATTGCTATTCTCTGTTGATAAAATGTGTGCGATACAAAATGAGGAGGCATTGACAACACAGATGACACACCAACTTGGAGGAAGGGGATTCTAAGAATTCCAGTTATCATCTGCAAGATGTCTTCCTGAGAGGGAAGACAGGATGTGCTAATTAATCACAGCAATGTGATCTAGTACTGAAAAAGGCACGTGACACATAGAATATATCAGATGTACAGAGACTCGGACAAGGCTTTGATGAGTCCTCCTTCACATTATTTACAGTTTTCACCATCCATATGTTTAAAAATATGTTAAGCTGAAAAAGAAAGAAGCAGGAAGGACAGGATGGCTAGGGAAATGCAGAAACTATCTTATGAGAAGAAGCTGAATAGGCATAGTATTAAAGTTACTGAAATGAAGACTGAGAAGAGGATTTGATTACTGTATCTTAAGTATATTAAGGACGTAATGCCAGAAAGGGAAAAAGCTGTGATAATGGGTAATGTTGGCATAAAAGCTAGGTGCATGTAAAGTAGCCAGGAATATGTGGAAAGAGAAGAAAGTTTTTAATTGCTGGAATACTGAGGCTGTAAAACAGATTAGAGTGTTAAAACAAATAAGCAAGCCAACCCTTTTTTAGATGCAGATTCATAAGTTTATGAGGAAGATTGTATGTTATGGCTATCTGCAACAGTAGGAAAATAAACCTGATGAACCATAAAGTCCTTTTCATCTTCAGTAAATGGCCTGACTCTCAAAACTTCACATTTCTTGCAGCTCCCATTGTGCTGTCTCTCTTGATGTCCCTTCTTTCCTTTGTCTGGAAGTTATGGATTTACTCTATGATTGTTCTGAAGAGTCTATTTTAGGTCTATGGCAAATTCAACTTGAAAAGAGTTATATTATCGCTGTGAGATATGTGGTTAGTTTAGTGTTATGGTTGATAGGGTGCTTATCTTGCCAGTGTAAGCCATGGAAAGCCAGGGAGCAATCAGCTGACTCATTTGTGTATCATCTAAACTGCACCCATGTATTCCTCTTCTCAACCTCCATGACTTTCCTTTCACCCTTCCACCTTCCTAGAGCAAGTCTATACCCTGAGGTGATAAGTAGGCAATCTTAACTCCCACCAAGACTCAAATATATGCACTTATATTTTAGAGGATATTCTAGGTTTGGTGTGGCTTTAATGAATCACAGTGTATATAGCTTTGAATTTACCTGAATGGATGAAGACTAGTGCTGGTTTTCAAGTTGCAGCTAAAAGAGGTTTTTCTGTACTGTTTGACTTAGACTGAGTGATCTGTGCTAGTAGCTGTCTTAAATTTAGCATTGGGTTTTGTGGAGAATTGCTGAAATCTGCAGAAGATTGTTCATTTCATCTATTATCCTTATGGTGTAAGCTGAGACCTCACAATAGCCGCTTACAATAAGGATGAAGATATGTAATATAACTGTGGTTTAAAGGAATAGCACAAACCGAGGAGAAGATCATTAGAAAATTATTGAATCCTCTGTTTTAATGTTTTTTACATGTTCTGTTGGTGGGATTTGCAATCTGGCAATCTACCACCAAATTAGTGAAGTTCATGGGCTGGAATTTCACCCATAGTGATAGTTATTTGTGTTGACATGTATCATTTCCTCTACGCCCCCTGGCATTTTCTCCTGTATCTGTGCTTTCAGGAACACACTATATTTTTTAAACAGATCTGTGAGATCTGATCTACTAAAAAAACCATCAGTATTCATCCTCTAATACTAGCTTTGATCTGCCAAACATACTTCATATCAGTGGGCAAAAAGAGGAGTGTGGGATGAAAGTTTTCCTCACTGATTTAGTATGCCATAAAAATTTGCACAGGCCACTCCTTGGTTCCTGCATAGGCCTGTCTACACTGAAATGAAGTTCTGACAGCTTCTACCTGGATTTAATATAAGATCAGCTAAGCAGGTGTTGCTATCCTTAGCTATGTTTTAAGGTTGCAATTTATAAAACCAGAGACTGCAACATGTCACTTGTGGTTTGATGTCAAAGGCAGCTGAAAGGATACTTCATCACTGCACAATACCTATTGATACGTGCCTTGATTCCCTATATTTCTACAAACAAATGACCTGCCTGGGTTTTGTCAGTTAAAATGTACACTTAGGATTGTCTTTGGTTTTATTCCTTTATTTCATAGGTCTGTCCCTTATTAATCTAACTTGTTAACCAAAACAAAAGCATGAAATAAACTCTGCAAAACAGGAATTTTTTTTTAAAGTAAATTTCAATTTTACTTATCTTTCTTTTTGTCTACAGTGGATTAATTTCCAGAAGTGTTTGATTTATGTCTATCTCTTTATCACACACTAAGTCAAAAAGCCTGCTGAGCTGTCCCATAGGCCAAGTGACACCTCACATCTCACATTCATAATACCAAAATCTGAAGTAGATTTTTCCTAGGTTTAGTGATCCAAAAGTGACTGAACTAACTCTTAATCTGTATGAACAATCAACAGTTTAGTGCTTGAATCATTCCCTGGCCCTTTTTCATTTAACAGTACAGTTATAGCCTTAGGCAATATCTATACTAGTAAATAATGTGAACCAAGGCCTATCCTCTGGTCCTGGGCATGTGGCATGGCACAGTTTGCACCCACGTAGCTAAATATGCTTTTACCTCTGTGCAGATTGCCTTCATCTATAGCAACCACTGTGAGCAATCTGTGGCTCTTGTGCTATCCCTAAACTATGCCTGGGAACAGTCTGGGAGACTGGTATTTAGACCAAAACTGTGTCAGGGAATGAATTTAATATAAAGTAGCTTGGTTGTGAGATGGTGCTTGAGCCCATGTCCTAGACCTTTGAATTTTACTGTCATATGCGGTAGCAATTGGTCTGTCTGCATATCCTGAAGAAAACACTGCTGAGAACCTACAGCTCTTTCCAAGCTGTCCTCTTGAGTTCAGTCCCCTTTGCCATGTCTGTGTGCCACTCTTTCCTGCTTTAGGCACCCAGTCCAGGGTGCTCCAGGCTTGTCTCCATACTTCATCTCTATCACTCATCTCTCTTACATTCTCCATGTTCAGGATGAGTTTTCCAGCTGTCCCTCCGACTCCTTCTTTCCAGTAAGCTTCTTTCTCTGCTTTTATCTCATTCTGCTTCCTTAAATTTTTTTTTTTTAATATTTTTTTTCCTTTCCCCACAGTTTTGAGATATATTTCCACCTTGTTTAGTTCTCCTTGTTTTGCTTACTGCTTTTGCCTGTCTTCCAGTCCCCATACCACCATGTTTTCCACACTTCCATATGTCTTCCCAGGCTCTTGGCAGGTTTATCCTCCCCATCTTGCATCCTGGTCAGTGTGCATCTCAGTGTCCATGGATAGCTCCAGACTGTACTTTCTCCCTGTGTCCAAGATACCAGTGGTTGAGTACCTCCAGTGTCAGCATCCACAGTTAGGATGGATGGAAGAATCCAACAGTCATCAGGAAGGCTCAACTCTTCCATTGTAGTTCTAGTTTGCTTCCCTTGGGAAAGCACATGCACGTTTGGGTGAGGAGAAAGTGTAATGAGAAACTGGGTCGTACCCAGTAAGGATCCCACTTTCACAGGATTGTAATGACTGAATTTAGGCTCTGCTTGATGTAAATTAAGCATGCATAAATTTATTTCCCTAATGTTTTCTAACGGATGGTTGTAGTCCCAGAGTGTCGTCTGAAGAGTGGAAAAAAAAACAAGCAAAGGGACTTCAGCAGAGATTAGAGCCCAAGAATTTGAGCCTACAAGTCCCTGCTGAATATGTTAAAAAGGGAGACTTTTGAAAGTTTTAAAGTTTGTACATTTCTATACAGAGACACATGACTGACAGAGAGGTAGCTTCTTTCTCACCAATTTCCTGTCACCCCAAACTTCAAACTTGTGCTTTATGCTTTAAGACACTCAAAATTCTCCAATAAAAGGTTGCTGGTACTTTTTTCAACATTGCTAAACAACAGATTTTCTTTAACCTCATTCTCAGAAACAGCTGTACCATTATGGATGAAACTTCCTGAAATATTTCTGCCTGAGGCAGACACCTGGCATGGAAAATTTCAGTCCGAACATTTAAGATTTGGCAAAGTGATATGCAGCTGAAAACAGGCTTTATAATGGGAAGTGTTGGGCAACTTTAATAACAAGTAAAATTAACAGCCTCACCCCAGCACCAATCCTAACTGATGTGCCAAGCTCTAGGATAAAATACTTAGTTTAAATGAATGAAGTCCTTACATATCAAAGGACCAAAAATAACTTGGAACATAGTCTTCTTCCAGATATAACAAGCATTTCCGACTTACAGCTTAGTGATGTAAAGAGGACAAAGCATATTAATAACAAAGCATAAGATGTAATCTTCAGTTTGTGTCTGTAGAGAGAGAAGAGTGAAGTGTGTGAAGTGTACTAGCAAAGTATATAATACCTTTGTTGCTTAGATTTTATGTGTTTGAGTCATCCAAAAGTCAGATGGTTTATCTTCTCCAAACACACCCCAAACTGCTAGCTGGAAAACCACTTAGACATTTAGATGGAAAATGTTAAGTTCTGAACACAATAACATGATTTATTAATCTTTCAGCAAGTCACCCGAAATGTTTAACAACTCCTTCTTAATTCAATTTCCCTTTCCAGTACAAGAAGAACTTGATTTCCTACTCCATTTATTCTCCTCTCTCTAAAATATAGCCTTGTCATGGTAATGATGCTGTTCTTTAAGCAAAATAAATCAATAAATATGGAGATGTGTAATAAAATTTGCTTTCCTTTTTTCTGTGCACAAATATGGTGGAATAGTTCTGTAGTTTTCATGTTTTAAAAATGTATTTTAATCATGCTTTTTAAAACTAAATATAAATGTAAATATGTATTTATCTGGAGAAAGAGAAATGAAGCGATAAATATAAAAAAAAAAAGAAAAATGAAATTGAGGTTCAGGTAACGCTGATATTTCATAGACAACTTTCATGTTGAGATTTTTGAGGCATCAAGTTCAAGTGTCTAAATTTTATCTAACATATAGATAGATCTGGATTTCAGACACCTAAATATCATAGAGTATTTCCTATTGCCTTCTTACAAACAACATGTAAAGATTAGAGACTTAAAAATGTAATAGCACCTTTGTTCTGGAGAAAGAAACACAGTCCCCGAGTTTGGCCTTCACCTGGAAAAGTGGGTGTACAAATGATTAATTTATATTTCATCTATGTTACACCTAAGTCACAGAAGAGGCTTCATCTGTTAGATACACTTAAACCTACCTCATCCAGACAGCCCTGAGTTCAATTCAGATAATAGATGATGATGTTGAGAGAGATGAGAACCTAGAAGTAACTTGATCTGTATCCTGTGAAGAAGAAGGGAGATTTTGCTTCTTTGATTGATCCCTCTCTCTCCCCCTCTCTCTCTCAGAGTAATTTTACCACTAGCCTCAGGGAGAAACAGAAAAAAATGAGCCTGACTCTGCCTTTCATTGAAACTGTGCATTATAGTAACATGGCTTGGTACTAGAGGAAAACTGGTGATGCAAATTATCTTGAAGCCAAATCTCTATTTCTAAAATAAGGATTTGGAAAGCTCATTTTAATTCAGTGCCTACTTGTTATCACAGAAGGCTGTGTTGCCATGAAATGAGCTTCCTCTGGGATGTAATGCCTCTGAACCTCTCCCAGTCTGTTTTTATCATTAGAATATTAACTAGATCTTGCTGTATGAACAACCCATTTAGGTAAAGTATATGGACACTGTATCATCTAGATATCATTAATATTGACAATGATTATTTTAATTTATGCCTAAGGCTTATTTGGTTTATTGCATGAAGCTATAATTAGTAGTAATAGATGCTGAATCAGACAGTTAACATCTATAAATTGTGAGATTTTCCTCTGCTAATAACAGCTTTAGTGCATGGTGTCTGCTAGAACTTCTTTAAAGAGCATTTATACTTTAAATAAGTCCCTTATAGGAAAACAAACAAACAAACAAACAAACAAACAAAGCCCACTTACATTAATTCTTCTTCCTGTCAGCATGCAGGAACTATATTAAGATAGTACAGGAAAAAAAAAACAAAAACAACCAACCAACCAACCAAAACAACAAAACACCCATACAGGATCAACAATAATGTAAAAATTCTGTCTGCTACAGAACAAGTACCTTATTAAAGGAAGGTATGTGTAATTTAAAGCATGTTAGTGCTTCGATATTTTTGATACATCATCATTGGCAAAACAGCTTTTAAGAAGTACCAGATTACACAGTGATCAAGATGGAGGCAGGGGAGCACAGTGAACAGAAAGAGTCCACTTTCTGAGAGCATTTTCTGACAGGATGGAACATCCAGCTGAGAGCCACGCCAATGCAGTGATGAAGTCCTTGAAGTCAGCAGAGATGTGCCCTGACAGTGTACAATGAGAGTTAAGGCAAGGAACTTCCCCCTTTTCTGAAGACTGAGCGAGTCTTTGAAACAGATGTCATGGTTCACATATAAGCATGTGTATACTACCATATGGTAGTATCAAGGGAACTTTTTTTAGGAATTGCTGTTGGGATAGATAGATAGCAGCAGGAGAGGCATCTTCCCTACTGCTAGGATGTGTAGGAAGCACTGTTCAATATGCTGAGGAGGCATCAGGTCAGAGACCTAGTGACTAACTAGGATGTTTATACAGACCTTTTACAACTCTCATGGTACATGTGAAATTTAGAGGGCATAGACTGACAGTTCTTCAATCCCACAGACTTGGTAGAAGTGCAGAACAGCTGTCTCTAATGGCATGACTACAACACACAGTTCAGCAAATATGACTTGGGGCCTCATTACTCTGTCTCCACTTCTGATACTAGTTAAATGATGTTGTTGATTCCTGCAAGAGATGATACAGTTTCTCTAATTAAAGGGGGGGGATAGGACAAACCACCCCCAAACCCAATCTTCTTGTTCCTTCCCAGATTGTTCCCATTTACTGCAAATAACCATGAGTTCCTGCCTGGAAGCACTATCTACAAACTGCAGTCAGATGTAAAAGAAGCCTAATGAAGCTTGGGAACCAGGCCTTAATTAGACTGCTTGGAAAACAGAGCAGAAGAGCAAATGAAAATTATTAACCATCACTCATGATTCCTGTTTCTAATTTTAAAGAGGAAATCATGCATTAATCAAACCCTAGCCCTAAGCTCAGAGACACATTTTAGAAATATCCTGAAACAACAAGAGGAAATCTTTTCAATGTTTAGAGAAAACAGCTCCTGATCAGCTTGTATGTGTAGCACAATATATTTTGACATGAAGTATGCTATGTTTCAGTATGCTTAGCTTTTGCTGCATCCAAGAAAACCAAAACCAGTACCAAGTGAAATGAAGGCACATGACAAAAATTGGGGTTAAGCCTGGATTTTGTTAAAGGAAAACAGAAATGTAGAGTATGTTGTTTTCATGGATAAAGGAAAGACACAGAAGGGTAAGAGTAAGAGGAACAATACAGTAACATCACTACTATTGTGTGCTTTGGTCATAGCAAAGAAACTCTTTGGTGCACATGAATGATATTTAATGCAAATTGTTTCTGATAAAAATAAAAAAAAAATCAGGAAGACAACATCTAAATATTACCCAGAGATCACCTGAGACCTTGTAATGGAATTTATTATAACTTACTTCATAGTTTCTGTGATATTTGGACTGTAAAGATAATTTTCTATGTTCTGGCAAACTAACATGAGCTTTCTGGCTGTGATTCAGAAATGTTTTCTGGTGGAGTCAGACTGATTTTATTTATTTATTTATTTTTAATTCTTCAGTAAGAGGAGAGAAAATGGGCTCTTGACCTATATTAAGCATTGCACCCATTTTTTTGTGGAAACATCACGTTACAAAGAATGCTCACTTTTTTCAAACACAGCTATCCAAGCTTCCTTCTTTGAATTACAAACAACACTTTCTAGAACATAGCAGTTTTCCTGTTAACTCTCCAAGCATTTACCAAGTATTGCCTATTTATATTTTTTAAAGCTAGTGGTTTAATCATCTGAATATACATATCTAGAAATTTTAATGTCATCATACAAAATTGTGTTGCTATTATGACTCGCAGACCACAGTTACTGTTCTGTGAATAAATTAAAAAATTAATGTCAAATGAGTAAAATACAGGCATTTTTTTAATCTGCCATGATATATAGATCATGCTTTAATAGAACTAAATGTTCAAAGTTGGCAGTTTGATAGAGCGTTATGGTCTGGAAGAACAGTCACAGACAAGGGTTGGTAAGTACTGAATTTCAATGATGATTTTGGCATTTTGTTCTTCTAAAGTCTTGATGAATAACCTTTACAGTTCAGCTCTATGAAGAAAACAGTCTGAGCAAAGTGATGGTTTTGTACTTCAGTTTGGTGGCATCTCCCTGCATGATATAATACAGAACAGAGCTTTTTGTGTTTAATTGAAAAATCACACTAACTTTGTTTAATTACTTTGGCTGAAGCTCCCATTATTTCTTTCTGACTCTTAATGCACAGACCACTTGGGTGATGCCCTGGCTGCAAGAATTCAGTTGCAATACTTCTACTAAATGAAATATGACAGGATTTCAACTTTTGATTTCAGTGGATGACCAAGGACAAGATAGAGTGTGTCTAGTAAAAAAAAAAAAAAAAAAAAAAAAGCAGTTGTTCTGGAGTTGAAAGATGTAGATTTAAATCCTCTTAGACTGAACAAGGAGCTGAACCCAGATTTCCCATCTATGATGGAAATGCTGTAAACACCATACTGTTGTGCAAAAATGTAGATGATAGGATTACAATGTTTTGCAATAAAGTGGTTGAGACTCTTTTCCTTCATGCTAGATTCAAAGTTGCATGTATGTGTGTTCTTGCAGAACTTTAGTTTGGTCGTATCTCAGTTTAGGCTACGTTCGACAGCGGAGCTCAGGTGGTAGGAAGGGGCATTGTAACCCAGAACAGCACCTTTCTTACAGGTTTAGGCTCCTGGAGGGTTTTTGTTACACATTGTTGTGCATTGGGAGATTTAATCATTTTATGAACACTGGAGAAAGTAGTTTAACACAATATGAAGCATTATATTGTCTTTTAAATGCCCCTAGCTCTTTCTTTGTACCTATACTAGGTAAACTAACCTATGCCATTTACTGTCCTGCCTGATGAATAATTCTGTAAATTCTAATTTTGCTGGGACTACTTGATTTTCACTAATTTTTTTCATGTTTTCACTGAAAACTTTCTATGTGCCTCTGGTTTTGAATTTTGTCATTGCAGTGTAGCTTTTGTATCAAAGCAGTGACAGTACTACAACAGCAGAGTCTGCTGATAGTTGCCTTGTTTTCATAGTAATGGGAGTGTGCCCTGCCAAGATTTCCTTTCAGGTTAATCTACTATTCTAAGGACTACCATGTGGTTTCTTGTAATAATTATTATTCCATGCTTTCTTATCCTATACCTGCAGTTAACCATCAGAGCCATACATCTATCAACACTCATAACCCAGAAGTGGAAATGAGCCTGTTACTGTTTGTTCCATATTTATGTATCAGTGTTAATGGTCTGGTAGAAATCCAAATTTGATTTGATTTTGAGTGAGTTCCAGCACCATTTAACTGTTTATAGAACAAATCTAGTTTCAGTTAGTTTACTTAGATTAAATTACATATTTCTGTGCCATAACAGTGTCTCAAATCGCCTCACCTACATATTTTTTTCCCTTCATCTTCTTTGTCTTGGCTATCGTTTTTAGTCTTTACACAGTTTCTGTTGTTATCGTAACTATGTGCTTTTGGGTAGCAATCAGAAAGTCCTAGGTGCATTTCAAACATTAAAAAAATCATAATAAAAAAACCTCTCAGTTTCTTGGCTATTGTAATCACGTCCTTGCAGGTCTATCTCAATGCACCCTCTATGTGAAATATGCCCACAAACACGTGGCTTGTTTAATTTATAGCTGCTTGTGTTTTTCCAAGTGACTTGACTGTTGAAGAACTCCAATGACTGCTCTGTTTGTGTATTTTAGCCAAAGCTGGCTCTAGCACTTAGGACTGCATACTAGAACAACTTATTCATAAAGTTTTGTTTTGCTTTGCATCGATCAGCAATTTTCTTCCCTTTGCTCCACTTTTTTTGTCCTGCATTTGATAATTCCAAACATTATCTGTTCTGTTGTTTTATCCATTTGATGGCCTCGCCCTTGTAGATTCTTAGTGATTGAATAATGGTGTCACTTCAGAACAAAGCAGAATGATATCTGTATGCTTCACTTATTCTTCTGGATTTTTGCTATTGTTCTCATTCGATGTCATTGTTGTGTTATGATGCCTCCATCATGCAATTTGGCTGCAATTATAAGCACTAAAACAATTTGTAAAAAGAATCCACAGTGATGCCAGACCCTGGAAGAGAGAGATTACAAGCAACAGTCTGTGTTTCTAGGAGGATCTTAATCTAGAGCTCTGAGAGCACTACACAAACTGTCTGTGAAACAGGTATAAAGGTGTGTTCCAGAAAGAAGACCTAGTTTCTCACACAAAGTAGGAGTTTATCACTTCTTCTTGTGGTTGCTTTGCCAGACTTCTTGATATTTTGAGTAAATGGCTACATTCATGCTTCTTTTCTGTTGTGTGCCCTGGTGCAGACTGAAGTTCTGATCCTGGTCCTCCTTTGATTAAAATTAGCTCTTACTCCTACCTAGGCTGTGAGCACAGCTTTGCTTTGCAAGGAAACTGGAATGTGGAGATTGTATATATACAGTTTGCAGCCTTGTTACAGCACGTCATCTGGTTTGGGTACTGGAAAGTGCTTCTTGCTAATCATGATACAGCAGTTTACAACAGACACTTGTGCAGCAATGAAGCATGAGGCTTGACTGCTGAAACCATTCAGGATGAGCTTTGTATGGAGACTGTTAGATTTTTCTTATGGGGAAATAACAAAATATATTTTACAGCAGAGAAATGTATGGATACTTCCCGTGAGGTGAGAAGTATTCAAGGAGGCTGTAATAGCATTCTAAGGGCATATGATACTATCAAGTGTTTTGGTTTATTTGGGGACCTTAGGGCAGGGAGATGAGAAACCCCAGAATTTTGTCCTTATCTTGCTGAGTGGAGCATAGTATTTAATAGATTTTCCTGACATTTAAGGTAAAGTTGTTTACCAAGCTGTAACTGGTCATTGAGGCCTTGCCTGAGTGTGAAGTCAAAGAGAGATGGGGATTGGTCCTAGCAAGCATGGATGGCTCCAGACTAGTTCCCCCTGGAGATGTACCTTATAGGAAGCTACTCTGAATGGTCTAAAGCAGATGTAGGAGCAAGGAAATAATGAAGTGATGAGGACAACCACAGGTCCAGTGTTTGAGGTTGCTCTCTGGCATGGCTTTATTTAGCAATATAGATACAGATGTAGAAATCTGACTGCATCTCTCACATCTCAAACTGGACTTAGTTCTGTTGTACAGAAGATGGGTTCCAGATAGTTAATCTGCATAGAGTGCAGAAGAGGTAGAATGTTCAGAGATTTTCACAAATTCATTAGCAAAACCTCGGGACCTGAGTGTTGGAGTGCTAACCTGAGATGTGCCAGGGTTAGCTTTTCTTCATTGCTCTACTGCAGAATTCCTGTCTGACCTAGGGGGAAGCAGCTTTTGTGAAAAGTTTTTTGCCCATCAGTAAAATGACTACAGCAGTACTCCTATATCAGATGGTCGTCTGAGGTGCTGACATGCTTTGGAAACAGGGATCCTACAAACTCCTTAGGTCAGTGGACATACTGATGTTAAAGGCTCCTGCAGCAGGGAGATTTCCAGAGCTGATTCAGAGCATGTCTGCAGTCTAGAAGGCAGGACTACTTCAGAGTTCAGAGCTGAGTTGATTCTTAGAAGCAAAATTTAGGCAATAAGGAGATGACCTCACTGAAAGAAATTGAAGAAAAGTACTTCATGTACAAACTTTCTCTTTGTTTCAGAAGGAAAATTTTGTGGTGTTTGAGTGCACTCCTTTTCCTACTTCCTTGCCAGGGATATATTGCCATCTTACTTTGTTTTTAACTTCCACTTATAAATCATTGTAAAACAAGACAGAACCAGCAGATAGCACAAAGTGTAATAAAGTAATTCAGAATTTGATTACAAAATGAATGGAAGAATTTATGAGAAAGAATGCTGGAAACTCCATTTCTACTTTTACACACAGAGAAAGTAATGATCTTTTTTCCTCTCTACCATTCCCATGCATTATGCTATTCCTGTCTCTAAAGAGTGCTTGATATTGATGAAGCTTCAGCTGATTAAGGTCTTTGCAAATCAATAAATAGAAATGCTTAAAGCATTGCCTTGCATAAGGCAACCTGCATTCTGGGTGTTGACTGTTGGGTTGCTTCTGCTGTCTTGCTCTTGATAATTACAGGCCATTAGGCAGATTGTTTTTGATATGGCTTTTATGTTCCTTTACCATAATACAAGTTGACTTTATTTGACCAATTAAAATAGCAGCCTTCCCTTGTTATCTCGATAGGGTATAGCAGAGATACAACAAACCTGACTTTTCATTTATACTGGGTTTATAAAATTTCATTTTATGTCTCAAATCTGAGTTTATAAAGTGTATTTTACTACTGACCTTGCCTATTATTTGTGTAGTAAATATTTTAATACCAAGGATTAGAAGAGCATTAGTCAGAGATATGTCAAATTACTTAAAGCTCTGTTTGCAACATTGATTACAAATGAATTTAAATTAGTCAAATGTCAATATATATTCCAATAATAAGGAAACTAAAGAATAATAGAGACTCAAGGCACATCTTTTGATAGGAACATAACAATGTGCCACTAACATCATCATTTATCCCACCTACAAAGTCGTCTGATACAGTAATAGCAATCTGTGTATCAAGAAGTCATCTGTAGGCTGTTTAACTTCATTTGCATTCTACAAAGTGAAACAGTATTGTCTGGAAGTAGGAAGAAGAATCACTCTAGAATTTGGTTGAATATCAAGGATAAGATTAAGAGTAATAAGAGTGTTGTTTAGATAACAAGAACTTATTCCAAGGTTGTGAAATACTTGTATAGCTCAGCAGCTGGAAAATATCTTTGGATGTTTCCACACTATTTATAACCTCTGTTTGTAGGAAGAGAATTTAACTAATTTTCCTTCTCACTGAAAGCTTTCTAGAGAGTTTAAGGTAATAATATCACCACCTCTTTGAGTGAGACCAATATGTGAGAGAATTTATCTGCAAGTCATAAATGTTATTCCTTTCTGTGCTCAGATGTTCATTCACATTTATAGGCAATGGTTAAATGAAAAATTTAAAGCAATCAAAAGAAATGTGCCCATGAAACATAAAAACATGAATCTAAACATAAACATCTGAATGAAAAATAACCACTTTTTATATGCCTAGATATACTTTTTAATGAGTGTCATACATAGGGAATAAGTAGGTTCAGTGATGGCAGGGCTACATCAACACACAGTACAACCACTTTTATTTTGTTAAGTTCACAAAGCAAAGTTTTTTCTGCCTGTATTGAAAACCTGAAGTCCCAGTATCTCTTGCTAATTCAAAATGTGTAAATGCCAAATAAGCAAATTATACTACCCACTAATTTTAGTTTTGTCTGTTTTTAACATAAATTTACAAATCCAACTTCAAAATCTTTCCTCTTGGCTTGTTTTGTTGAAAGTAAATGTGGATCTTATTCTGGAACCTGGCAAACCAGTTGTCATTCAAGGGTCAGCTGCTTCTTAAAGTATAAAATCATAGAATTGTTTTGTTTGGAAGAGATCTTTAAGATTACCAAGTCAAATCTTTAATCTAGCACTGCCAGGTCACCACTAAATCATGTCCCTAAGCACCACATCTACATGTCTTCTAAATATTTCTAGGCATCGTGACTTCACCACTTCCCTGGACAGCATGTTCCAGTGTTTTACAACCCTTTTGGTGACAAAATATTTCTTAGTATTCGAACTAAACCTCACCTGGCACAACTTGAGTCTATTTCCTCTCATCCTATGGCTTTTTACTTGGGAGAAAAGACCAACCACCTCCTCTCTACAACATCCTTTCAGATAGTTGTAGAGAGCAAGGTCTTTTCTGAGTCTCCTTTTCTCTAGGCTAAACCACCCCAGTTTTGTCATCTGCTCCTCATAACACTTGTTCTCTATACCCTTCACCAGCCTAGTTACCCTTTTTTGGACACTCTCCAGAACCTCTATGTCCTTCTTTTAGTGGGGACCCAAAACTGAACACATTATTCAAGGTGCAGCCTCATCAGTGCTGAGTACAGAGGTATAATCACTTCCCTAGTCCTGCTGGCCAAACTATTTCCCATACAAGCTGGGACGTTGCTGATCTTCTTGGCCATCTGGAAACACTGCTGGCTCATATTAAACTGTCTGGCAACCAATAAACCCAGGTCCTTTTCTACCAGGCAGCTTTCCAGCCACTCTTTCCCAAGCCTGTAGCATAGGATGGAGCTGTGTAGGACCTGACCCTTGGACTTGTTGAACTTCATACCATTAGCCTCAGCCCATTGATCCAGCCTGTCCAGATCCCTCTGTAAAGCTTTCCTACCCTCAAGCAACCTGGTATTGTCTGCAAACTTACGGAGGGTGCACTCACTCTTCTTGTTCAGGTCATTCATAAAGATATTAAACAGAAGAGGCCCCAGTACTGATCCCTGGGGAACACTACTTGTGACTGGATGCAAACTTGATTTTACTTCATTCACTGCTATTTGGGCCTGGACCACCCATCCAGTTTTTTACCTAGTGAAGCATATGCTCATCCAAGCCATGAGCAGCCAGTTTCTCCAGGAGAATGCTGTGTGAAATGGTGTCAAAAGTTTTACAAAAGTCCAGGTAGACAACATCCACAGCCTTTCCCTCATCTATTAAGTGGGCAACTTGTCACAGCAGGAGATCAGGTTAGTCAAGCAGGACCTGCTTTTCATAAACCCCTGTGACTGGGCCTGATCATCTGATTGTCCTCTGTGTGCCACTTGATGACACTCAAGATTATCTGCTCAATAACATTTCCTGGCACTGAAGTCAGACTGACATGACAGGCCTGTAGTTCCCTGGATCTTCCTTCCAGCCCTTCCTGTAGATGGACATCACCTTTGCTAATCTGCAATCAACTAGAACTTTCCTGTTAGCCAGGATTTGTGATAAATGATGGAAAGTAAGTTAGTCTGCCAGCTCCCTTAGTAGCCTTGAGTGGATCTTGTCCAGACCCATAGACTTCGGTGTGTCTAACTGGCTTAGTAGGTCACTGACCACTTCATTTTGGATTATGGGGGCTTCATTCTGCTCCTCATCCCTGTCTTTCTGCTCAGAGGGCTGGGTACATGGAGAACAACTGGTCTTACTATTAAAGACTGAGGAAAAAAAGACATTAAGGCACCTCAGCCTTTTCCCCATCTTTGCTCACTGTATTTCCCCAAATAGAGGATGGAGATTCTCCTTTCTCCTCCTTTTACTGTTAATGTGCTTCTAGAAATATTTTTATTGTCTTTAACAGCAGTGGCCAAGTTGAGTTCTAGTTGGGTTTAGGCCTTTCTAGTTTTCTACCTGCACAACCTCTTAGAATTTTTGTAGTCTTCCCAAGTTGCCTGCCCTTTCTCCCATAGGCCATAGACTTTTCTTCTTGAATTCCAGAAAAGGATCTCTGTACAGCCAGGCTGATCTTCTTACCTGCTGGTTCAACTTATAGCACACTGGAATAGCCTACTCCTTTGCCTTAACGATTTCCATCTTGAGGAATGTCAAGACTTCCTGGACTCCTTTGCCATCAGAACTGCCTCCCAGGGGACTGTCAACCAGTCTCCTAAACACGTCAAAGTTTGCTCTTCCGAAGTCCAAGGTGGCAGTTCTACTGACCCCCCTCCTTAATTCCCCAAGAATTGAAAACTACCATTTCGTTATCACTATGCCCAAGTTGCCCTCCAGCCTTCACATCATCCCCAAGTCCTTCTTGGTTTGTGAGCAACAGGTCCAGCAGGGACCTCCCAGGTTGGCTCAATTATCAGCTGTGTCAGGAAGTTCTCTTCCACACACTCCAGGAACCTCTTAGACAGTTTTCTCTCTGCTGTATTGTATTTCCAGCAGACATCTGGTAAGTTGAAGTACTCCACAAGAACAAATGGTAGTGATTGTGAGACTTCTCCCAGCTGCTTATAGAATATTTAATCTGCTTCTTGATCCTGGTTGGGTGGTCTATAACAGACTCCCACCATGATATCTGCCTTGTTGGCCTTCCCCTGATTCTTACCCATAAACATTCAGCCCTATTGTCACCATCATTATGCTCAAGATTCAGATCACTCCCTAACATACAGGGCTACTCACTGCCTCTCTTTCCTGGCCTATCCCTTATGAAGAGGTTATAGCTATTCAGTGCAGCATTCCATGTCTCCATGATGGCAACTGTATAATGGTTTTCCTACTTCACAATGGCTTCCAGCTTCTCTTGTTTGTTGCCCCTGCTGCATGCATTGGTGTAGATGACCTTTAGTTGGGCTGTTGATCCTGACACCTTTTAGGGGGGCAAGGCATAATTCCTATCTGATCATTCCTGGCACTACTGTCACCTTGTGTCTTTGCTATCACATGACACTCTGTCCCCTACCTCCACTGGAATGGCAGACCTAAGGTCCTCACTAGTACACCATCCCACAAACATTGTTGTGTCATCCCAGGCTTATTTCCAGCAAACCTGTTATTTTTTTCCCTTTTCCCCTTCAGATCTAGTTTATAATGAGCCCTGCCAACTCTTGTGAAAAAATCCTTTTACCCCTTCAACAATCATAATTGTTATTATTACAATTACTACCACACTGTTTCGAGATGATGTCAGTGTTGTGTTAGGTAGGAGGACCCCGTGCTCTTTACTCTAAACCTATGGTCTCAATTAAAAATACACAGAGAAACTGTGGGAAGCAGGCAATAGTATTCTGATCATTTTCAGAAGTGTGAAGTATGATCATGTGAATTATCTGTTGTCACCCTTGGAGTCAGAGATTCTGGAGTCAATATTCAATTCTTCACTGACTGTGGTTACCCTTCCTAGGGTAGAAAGCTTCTTTTTTTATTCTTAAATAGAGTATTTTTATTTTAATTTCTACTGAATAGCTGATTCTGGATTGTTAGTATTCTTTTAGTTGCTGAGAGGAACAAGGTTTTTATGCATTTTCCTTAACTCTTAATTCTAATTCTGGGCCAGTTACAAAGCATTTTATGAAGTCTCTGTCCTGTCTGAATATATTTTTCTGGTGCTAGATAAGTAACAGTGTTCAGAACAGCTTTATGGAATTACAGGCTGTGAGACATGTATTTTGCATGTCAAGAGTAAATTTGCAACAGACTTCAAGGAAGTCAAGAGCCATCATGCAACAGAATTTCATAAGACTCAACTGACTTCCACTGAAATCATTGGGAGGCTTTTCTTTGACTTCAATGGGAGTTGAAACAGATGCAGAAGGGACACTTTATAAGGAGAGAAAACTAGTTCATTTAGGATTTTTGTACATAATTAAAGAAATATTCCATTATTCACATATACGAATGCCAACTTGTTGTACCATGTCTTTCATGATTAACAATGGTTGGATAGTATCCAAATGAAAATTCTGGCTACTTCTGGCTATCTGGATTAAATGCAATGAAACATAATGTGCCAGATTCTTGCAATACCATATGTGTATGCCAAGGATGATCCTTCTATATCATATGCATTTATTTTTCATGGTTTGAGTTTAGAAGGGAGGGGATTCGTTAAAGAAAGTCCATGATGCTATTAGGAAATATTTTTATCATACAATGGTGTCAGTGTAATATGTTCAGAAAAAAATTGACACTGATTTTAAGGACCTATGAACATTGCTTCATGCATTGCCTAAACTTGCACAAGAATAAATTCTTCCGTAGCCAGAATACTTGAAGACATAGTCTGAGCAGAACCATACTGCCCTCCGTCCCACAAATATTTGGAAACAGATGTGTGACCACATGTAATGTTGTATTTGTCCTATGTAGTTCCACTAAAACTACCATATATTTTCTCTTTTGCTTTAGTCAAAAATTTTCCCCTTTTCCATATGTATGGTTCTCTAATGTGCTAGTGTTATCACTGTGCCAGTGATAGATCTGTTGTAAATTACATGTAGCCATATTTCATGTATTTTATTTTAAGGGTCCATCAAAGATACTATTTCTAGACTGTGGCTGGTTTAAACATACTGTCACTGTCTCTGCATCCTCTATCATGTTAAATACAAACTCTCACTCTTCAATAATCTTCTTTCCCTTTCTTAGTACCTGGAACTAGATTTTTTTTTTTCTCCCAACAACTATAATAAACAAGCAAGCATTTAGGTATTTTTTTTTTCCTGCTGCCCTTCATAGTTAGAATGCACTCTCCTCAATTACCTGAAAAGTTGTATTTCCTTACTTCAAATCCTTATTAGAACTTTCTTACTCAGATTTTTTTTTTCTTTTTTTTGATAACAAATTCTGGAAAATTGTGAGTAAGTGAAAAAGGAGGGTTTTATTATGGAAATACAAAACAAATACTCCTTTTTTTTCAGGCAACCTAAAGCCTAGTAGGTTAATTTGCATACTGAAAATTGACATCCATACATTTTACTTCCTTCCTAGACACAGCAGACCAATTGTAATGACAAATGACAGCTGACAAACATTAATGTCAAAAAGAGGGGGAACACATAAGAGAAAGCAAGGTATAGATTCGGTTCTGATGGATCTGCTGAGATCTCTTCAGAAGCTGCATTTCCTTCCCAACTGATCATATTGCTCATATTTCTTATCTCAGTGATTGTATTTGCCATTGTACTAGCAAGGGAAATAATTATTTTTAATAGCTGATGAAATAAGAACTATATTTACTTGTCTTTTCATACTGACAGGATTTAGCCATTAAGACAATGCTTAAAAATCTCCAGAAAAGAACAAAACTAAGAATTCTGTTCTCAAGATTAATTCAGGACGATATCAGGATTTAATACCCTAATTGCAAACTAATGAGGTGTTATTGCAGCTACCTCAATGTTTGCAAGGCTGTGACTCATGAACAAATGACTTTTATGATTGGGTTACATTTATACAAGCCAGAGTATGAATTTTGCATGAAGATCAACAAGACAGGACAGATTTAAGTGTGCGCATATTTATGTAAGGGATTTGAATATGGGCATGGAAAGCAATATATCTGCATTTGTACATTTGCTAATTCGAGCAGAAATTGCTGACAATCATACTAATGAAACTTTAAAAAGACTAATTTCATACAAGTTATTAAGTAGGATTTTGGCAGGGAGTTTGCTGTAGGAGGATCTGAAAGCCAGTTAAATCCCAAATCCTTAACTCAGTATGGATTGATGCTACATGCCAATCTTTCACTTACAGCAAATGGTGTGGACTGCATCACAAAGATGGAACCCAGACATGTTATCCTCTCCAGTAGAATACACAATGCCACTGAGCTTCAGAAGTTAAAAGGATACTACATGAATGCAGTTCAAATAAAAATAAAACACAGCACATTGTACAGTGTCTCCTACTAATACAATACATGTGCACGATCTGTCATACTCATGTAACTCATGGGTGGGAGGTGGCACTTATTTTCATACTAAAAATTTGTTACTTAAAAAGAGAGGGTGGACACAGAACTGTGGTAACTGGGAAAGAAAGTTTTGCTTAAAAGCTGTGTAGACAATGAAGCACCTTAAATAAGAACATTTAGAAAAAAAGGAGATTAGGCAAAGATTGAGCCAAGTTATCATGTTTACCTCAGACTTCCTTGCATCTTCCCAGACTATTTCTTCAGCGTTTACTCAGTTTATTCAGTAAGTTAACCTTTAAGAGGAGTGAGATATCAACAATTACCCATGTTTTAAATAAGAGCAGAGGGATTATTTAAGATCAGAAATAACTCATGTCAATATAAATATAGATATTAAGAAT
>JANIJG010003417.1:60611-88661 GCA_024611175.1 Megaceryle torquata
TAAGAATATAATTTATATGATGGACTATTTTTAAATTTTGCTGGGTTTTGTTTGTTTGTTTGTTTTGTTTTGTTTTGTTTCGCTTTTTCTCTTTGTAACTCCTTCATTTTTCATGTCAGAAATAGCTGGCAAACTAATGAAATATGATATTATCCAAGAGTTAGTCTTGTGGTTCATCTTCTGTATTATGACAAAAAGGTTGACACTGTGAGATCTGTTGTTACTGAATATCTTCAGAAACCTGGCTTGTGATCACGATTGCTAATAAAACCACAAGTATTCTTTGTGATTTATAAGAAATAGCTATGTAGGTGAGGAGAGAAATTGTGGAAGTATTTAAAAATCTCTTGTTCTGCAACAGAGAAATGAAAAGAATAATCCTGCCCTCCACCCCACATTGTTCAATGTATAGATTTTTTTGGTGTCACTCTGCAGTTTGAAGAATTTGTCTTCAGATATAATTTTATGCTTTTGGTTTTGACAGAATTGAAAAAAAAAAAAAAAACCAAAACAAAACAGCCTACCACACATTCCATGTAATTTTAGTAGTCTCTGAACTAAACTGTTTGTCACCAACTTAAACATTGTTCCTTGGTCTGTGGTTCTCTGATAACTATTCCAAAATGGTACTTTTTTGTTCAAGATTCAAACTTCAACATTCACTCTCCTAAGTTCATTGTTGTACATTTTTTGTCATGGCTTCTGGAGAGTAACAATGACGTTTCCCTGTTTTGGTTTTTTTCTTTTTTGGAGAGCCTTCCCCATTTGTGTTGACTTCAAATGCATTTGCAAATAGCTAAAACATTAAGCTAAAATCTTGGAAAATGTGTTAAATCTGAGTGGAATGTGACAGACCATATTTTCATGTTTCTTTCTTTTCCTGCAGTGCTCGTTCCAAATGATGACTGACAGGGTCTAGATCAATCTAGAAATGGTAGAGGAATAAACAAATCTGGTAATGCTGCAGTTAAGTTAGTTGTCGTGTAATATTGTACATAATCCAGATATCAAAATGAGTAAAATGTCTCTAATCAGTGTCCTAAAAATTGCAGCAACATGTAAGCAAGAGAAACTTTCTGGGTCAGAGAGTCCAGTCCCTTGCTATTATAAGCACTATATCATATAATCTCTTTCATAAAGTTAGTATGTCCCTTATAGTGCAAATGTTTCTGCTAGGAAACATACAGTAAAGTATAAGCGAGCTTTGTATAATTTCTTTGTTTAAAAGGAGTATTTCTCCATCAGCACACTAACATATGGGCATGGAGAAGACTATTTTAGTAGAGTAGTGATATGCTGGTCAACTATAATCAGAAGAGGTCATAAATGTGTGAAACTAAGTTCAGTGCTTATTTCATTTTCATATTTTCTCTAAAAATCCTTCCTAATTCAAGGAAGAATTGTTTGCAGGGGGCAATTGCCTTCACCTGAATTTCTGAAAATAAAAGGGGATCATAGTGCTTTAAAAAAGAGCTGCCCTCAAATAAATAGGGCATGACTGAGCTAAAATGTTTCTATGGACATTTTTAACAGCCTTCTGTCAATTTGTGGTATATTGTGAAATCATCCAATACATCTCCAGCTTATTTAGGAGTTTTTCTCTTACCCAAGGTTTGATCAAGAGTGTCTTCTCTAATTCTGTAGGGAAAACCAACGTGTTGTTCAGTAACAACCATTCTGACTATCAAAAGAACATGAGTGGTATTTTCAAAAGTGGTAATAAGGAAGCCTTGTACGTAAATCAGTGGGAGCATGTGCAAATGTGTTTCTTTGTCCATGTGTATGCCAATCCCTATAACAGAGAGAGAAGGGCAGGAAAGGAGAAGGGAAGAGGATAACAGCTTTAAAAGGGCATGAGCCAACATCTTTTGAAGGCTAAGAGAGGAAATAATGATTTCTGAAAATTGATTTTATTAAGCTATACTAACTGGAAGAATGCTGATGTAGTTTTATCTGGGACTCTGTATGCTAATATTAGAATCTGAAATGGTATTTTAGTCTGGTTTTAATGGATAGCTGAGTTTTACAGTACCCATTAATAGTTTATGATATACAGAAATAGCCTGGAAGAAGAAAGTCCTGTTAATGTACTAGCTTGGTTTGAAAAGAATTGCCAACAACACAAATCCCACTAAACGGATTTATCTCCTTTCACTTGAATTTTACAACATATTCTAGCCCTGTTGAGGATTGTGTTTCTGGCTGGTAAGTGCATTTTACTCCAGCTCTTCAAGTACCAGGATATTTCTCCTTCCTGTTTGTCTCCATTACAGCAATTGTATCAGAGAAGGATTTGCCATTATTTGTAAATCACAAAGGAGCTTTAGCTTAGGGCAGAAGTCTGGTTTGCTGAAATTTTAGACAGACTTAAAGCAAATGTGTTAGTATAATAAAACATTTCTCATGAACTTATGAACCTGTAGCTATTACAAATTTGTCTCTCATGTTTTACTATATAAATGATATTTATACTTTCTTTGGTCTCTGTCAAAATGATGTACAGCTTCTGCATAAAATATATATCCGGATGCATCCAAATATCAGATATGTCTAAGAAGGCAAGGAACATGTTAAAAAAAGAGAAGATTTATCTACATGCTTTAAATAGCATTTCCAAATGTCATTTATCCACCTTTTTAATGAGACAAATCAGTGCTTAGTCCAAGGCCTCTGTCATCAATGAAAATAATACACATTCCCTAGCTTCTGAGCAGCAAGTTTTTCCAGTCATTCCAAGAAGGTTGCAATGAAGTCTTTGTGACACACTGTCATGGATTTTTCAGTGTGCTACATTTTTGACAGAAAACCAACTTCAAAAATCTCAAATAAATTCAAGTAAATGATGATTTCTCTTTAATGCACTTTCCAAGCTTTAACATTAGATTTCCAAATGATATGAGAACTATTGTAGAGGACAGAGAAAATAAATTTGTAAGGAATACTTTTAAAATTTTTTAGAGGAGGACTGAAGATACTGAAACAGTAATTAAGTATCGTAAAGGTAGACAGGATCTAAACAGGAAGTTAAGCATTTTGCTAAGTTGATAACATCTGATTGGGCCATTAATAAAGACATAGTTCTTTAAATAATTGAATTTAAACTTCAGTATCCTGAATAAAGAATGTAAGGTTTTTGGTAGAACAAAAAAT
Source organism: Megaceryle torquata (assembly GCA_024611175.1). NCBI lineage: Eukaryota > Metazoa > Chordata > Aves > Coraciiformes > Cerylidae > Megaceryle > Megaceryle torquata. The sequence continues at coordinate 63,762 of JANIJG010003417.1, forward strand.
TTTTCTGTTAAAGGGGGATCTTTTTTCCCACAGTGTCAGTATTATGATAATGGCTTATTACATTATAACAGATTGAAATAAAAGACAAACAAACAAACAAACAAACAAAACCAACACCCCTCTCCCCCACTCCCCCAAATTCTTAGAAATTCCTTAAAGAGGTCTTAAGAAAAGAGTAGTCTTCAACTTTCTGTTGGTCTGCACCCAGAAAAGTAGTAGTCTTGGTATATAGATAGCTTGGTTTTATAGGAAGGACATGAGGACAGTGACCATATGTTTCTAAAGACATTTTGAAATGCCCTGAAGACATTTCAAGATGCCTTAAACACATTGTATAAACAAAATACTTGCTGGAGAAAGACTTTTGTCATTTTTGTAGAATGCTGAGCCTAACTCTTGAGTGATGTAGCCATATGAAACTCATTCTGTCTTTTGCGTAATTTTTTTTGTCCTTCTAAATCCAGTATCTTTTAGGTCCCTATTTCTGACCTTTCTCTTTCCTGTCTCCACCTTCAGAAGACAAATGTCATTGGGCAAAACAACGTCTCTTGTGACATATTGTTATCTCAGTGTTTACAGCCTAAATATAATAAACTTAATGTATCTTTGGGATGTTAAAGCTCCTCAGGATCCCTGTGCCTAGTATGTGTTGGACTTCTTGAGGCTGTGCACAAAAAGCATTGAGTTCTTCCAGATGTTAAACACATCTTGTTCCATGATACTATTCCTGTTGGACTGACGTCAGTCTGGAAATCTGGAAAAATGATTCAATTCTACATTTTTGCTTGGAGAAAGAAAATATGTCCTGGTACAAACAAACATAGGGTACTATCTTCTGGTGTGAGGGAGAACATGGAGTGGGCTAGAGTTTCCTACACCAGCTTTGCTTCCTACCTCACTTTTTGATAAACACGATCCCATGCCAATCAGAGACTGTATCCTTAAAGTGAGAAAAGAATGATGATGAGGAAAAAATCAAAATATCCTGATTTTTATGTATGTTACTGTTTTGTTTGTGTAATCCAAGATAATGTATGCCTGTGCTAGTACATAGATATCATATGTTCTTTTATTATCCATAAATTTGAAAAAATATTTCCAAGGAAAATTTTCTTGTTCACTGAACAGGACATGAAGCAGGACTGTATCTGTCATAAGTCTCAGTTGAAAAAAAGAAGTTGCATGACTGTTTCCAGAATAACAATGACCTTTCTTCTTTGAATGTGCAGAGAGTTTACCCTGTTTTGCGATAGCCATGATGTGTCAACATTGAAAGGCATGTAAATTTGATATTGGTTGTTGCTCAGTTTTAACTTGTTTAGTCAAATACTAATCAAAACATACTGTGTTGCTATGCCTTTAAAGCAAATCAAGTGGGAATTGCTAGGTCCTACTTTTTATAGCAAAATTGGCCAGATTAATTACATATTACATTCTTCTTCTAAAATGTGCTAAACCTGTTAACAGGTTTGTATTATGTAGAAGACTGATAACATGAATCATCTGCTTTCTAGGGTCAGTATTTGTTGGATCATCTCTTGTTTCATATAGTTAATATTTCAGAAAAAAAGAAAAGAGAAAAATAATAATAATAATAAAAAAAATAGGTCCTTCTTACAGTGTGCAGTAAGTGTTCTAAAGATAAGACTGATCCTTTTGCAAGACCAATTTAAGTAGCAGTTGAGCCAGAGTTAAGGTGCTTACTTCCTTGTTCTTGAGTTTCTTGTCATTTATTCCCCCTTTTACTAGGAGACAGAAGAATCGGATGCCACCTGCCTTAGGTTTTCACTGTTGTTATCTCTTCAGTCAGAGTCTCTTGTATTTACATATGCTTAAGAGTGCACCCTTCAGAGCTGTCTGATCTGCTTCTAAAGAGCATGGCTGACTGTCTTCCTGACCATATCTGCAGAGTTTAAAATTACAAGGTGGGTTTACAGTAAGTGTAACCACCTACACATTATTTTAGGCATGTCTTAACTTTTAAATGACTATCAGTAAATCCAAAACTAATTAAATGCCATGTCAGCTTTTCCTAATTCTACACATGACAAGTGGGGAGGAACCAGTGACACTTTCTAGCTCTTGGTAGAGAAATATCAAGAGATTCAACATACTGCTTGCTGCCAGGATAACTTCCTCACCAGCACTTTTTGCTCAAGTGTGTTATGTATCAGGCAAGTATTAACATTCCTTGCTACAAGAATGGGTGTCCCTGACAGAAAGTCAAGTGGCAAGACTCTGTCATGGCACTTCTTCAGGCAGCAGGTGGAAAGACAAGATGCCAGGCATCATCTTGCAGTATATGTTGCTACTCTACTTCTGCAGATACAATAATTTTCTGTTTAACAGATCAGACATCCTGCAGCACAAATCCTGCAGCAGTGGCTGCAGAACTACTTTACTGGTATGTCTTGGCTCCTAAGAGCAATAAGAATCCTTAAAGAATTATTTCTTTCATATTTAAGAACATGTAGCTGACTTCCACGTGGGGAATACTTGGAGAGGGAGAAAGTATCTAGAGAGTGATCCACTGCCCTTCTCATATGGCAGCAACAATTTAGCTCTGAGGCAACACAGTAGAGAGCAAAGAAATATGATAGTGCTGGGATTCAGTTGCAGGTGATAGCTTATCGTGTCTAGATATTGGTGAGTGAGATATCTAAATTAATCTAGAGTCAGTGGAGATGTAGAAGATTTATCAGTGGAGTCTCAAGTGCTATACAGCTGATCAGTATACCTGTTTATTTGTACTTAGATTGAATTCTCTGCAGACTTCTTTTCAGGTACCAACCAGGGACATAAGTTTATTGTCTAACACAGGCAAAATGATGTTTGAGATGTCATAAAATATCAGAAATGTCCTTGTGAGACTGACAGACAAGAGACCTCATGCATGAGCATTTCTGAGCTCCATCAAACTTGGTTTGACATGGAAAGTCAATGTCATGGTTTACATTACAGACTGACACCTTTATGAATGCATCTTTTCAACAAGGCAGGCTGAGGAAAAATACTGACTGAGAGGTGGGCAGTAGAGTCATCAGAAGGGCCAGGGATGATGGCTGCAAAGAGCTCTGTGTGCCATAACCAGCTGCAGAACCGTGCCTGTGGATACTTGATGCAGTACCTTCAGGGAAGGGGCTGCGGTCACTGTACCTCCTTAGGAGCAGGGTCTTGTTTTTTCCAAAGGTTCTAGCATTAGTACCATTCTAACACATAAACCAGGTTTTAATTCTAAACAAGTATGCACTACAAGTACATGCAATAATATATATTTTTTTGATGGTAAAATTCTGGTAGCTGGAAAGAATGATTCTGTTTCTAAACAGACCAAATGTATCTAGTGTCTTTAGTGCCTGTAGTCCATGTAGTGTCTGTAGTGTCTGGTTATAGCTGTGATGATCTAAGGATGTTGACAAGTCAGAGTTTGGAGGTGATATGTTTTATTAGACTAGTCTTGCCTTGCTTAAATAGATTAATAACCTTTCCAAGGTTAGAGGTTGCTACAGAAACATAAGAATTAACATTTATAAAATGCTAAACTTTTAGGATCATAAGAAAAACAAGAGCTTAGAGATGACCTTCCCACCTAAGACCTCTGTTCTAAGCAGTACCCAGAGCCATTCCTGTTACTCACAAGTCAACTGAATGTAGTTTGGACCTCATCCTTTTCTCTTTCAGAAGGATGGTTGGCTGAAACCAAAGTCTTTCATGATCAGTGTGATATGTTCTGCAGTACACAAGAAGTTATCTTTTTAAATTTTTTTCCATTTTTTTTTTCTATTTTTTTTTTTCCATTAGTGCTTGTACTGAATGACTGCAAGGATTGTCTCTTGTTCTTTGAAAAGCAAGTCATTCATTAGGATGCTTTACCTCTACTAAAAGACATGTTTTCAACATCGGCATGGCCACTGGCCAGAAAAGCAATTTCCTTTTTTTTTTTACCTTCAGAAAAAGAGGTTAGAAACCATCAGCCTGTATCAGGAAGAAGGATTTCAATTTTAAAGGTGAAATAACATTCACTCCTTTTACATGATAAATGGAAGAAATAGGATACAGTAATGAAAAAGAGAGGACATAGCAATTAAAAATACCAGGAGAGGGTGGTACACAAGTCTATCCTCATGTTATCTTAAAGTAAATTAGCATGAAAGGTTAAAGAAGCCAGACTTCTTTTACTTCATAAATTACTCAGCTTTCAGTACAGGTTTTACAAGAGCACATATTACTTACCTGAACAACTGATAGTGTGGTATTTATCACATGCTGCCTCCATTTGTAAGGTCATAAATTCCCTTGCTGTGGTTGCCTGTAACTTGTTTTAGTGCTAAGTGTAGCAGTAAAATGCTGGAAAAAAATCTATAGATTCAGCTTATAATACCTGACTCTGTATCCTATCTTGAAGGAAGTGAGAGATAAGCCTGAGGTTGCCTAAAATGAGCAGATATAGGAATAATTGCTACTTAGTGTCTTAACTGTCATTTTTACATTGATTCCAAGCATTTTAATGGATGAAGAAAGAAAGCTTTTGCTTTAAACCAAATCACTTCACTTTGGTATCACCCTTGAAACTGCTGTCCCTTGAAGCTTAAATGCATAAGTCCATACAATAAGTCAATATATTGTTTCAAACTCTACAATGTACATATATTAAGATATATAGTATTTATATTATATATATTTATGTAAGTTATAACAAAAATAAGCTACTCTACTGTTATTACATGTGTCTTGCTGAAGGCAAAGTGTTGTTTTGACATCATTTTCATTCCAAACAAGAATCAGGCTTTTCAATTGTAAACCTTTGAGGGTGGAACTTATATGTGAAACTAACCACAGTCTCTGATTCACTGATTATATCCCAGTATATATCTGGCCTTTAAAATCAACACAGTGCACTTCTTTATGAGATATTGAAGATACATGCCTGCATAAGAAAATCTTTATCTGTGTGAGCAGCCAATATCCATCTCACCTGAGTGCAAAATAATGCAAGAAAAGGGATTCTTGCTACATCTTATAGAGCCAATACCTGTCTTCCAGTGTTTGTTAGACTCCTCTCTGTTACCCTGAGCAGATGACACTTTTGTGTATGACCTGTTCTGTGCTACTTCTGCATTCACACACCAGAAGTAGGCATAAATGTTTGTGTTTCTTTCAAAGATTCCAGGTGATTCTACAATTTGCATCTTTCTCATTTGTCCATGCTATTCAGTAGGATAAATGAATTTAAAACAGACAGGAGAAAAATCAGTTTGAGAGGAAACAAGTCAAATAAATCCTTCTGGTTAAATAACTTTATCATAAGAGAGCTATGCTGTATTTGTATTAAGCCTTGGACACAATACAAATTAAAGCTAACTTGAAAATCAGTGGTAGAGAAACCCAGAATTGATGTCATCTTATTCTCAAGGAGGCAGAGGCATGTCTAGGTGAAAAGGATGATTTTCTCATACTTCCCAGTTTTGAAGGAACATTCTGCCCACTTCACTCTTTCTAAAGACTGCAGACTATAATGTTATGAATGCATATTGTAATGCAGTTTGCTCTAGGTTACTATTTAGACTCTTTCCTTTTTATGACTTACTTTCTTTGGTGATCTTGACCCGAGATGAGAACACCCAGAAAGCTCATCTGAAGTAAGTACAGTTAAATGATGAATGGCTCAGTAGAATCATATTTTATAGAATAACTAATTTTTAGCCTCTTAGATATGTACAAGGCCAAAGGGATATAGCAGGTGGCAGTGGAAGATGTATCACTATCATGACTTTTTTTTCCTGCTCCTTGATGCAGGTTCACTTCAACGCTTCTGTCTCATGTTATATGGAGTTATTTGGAAAGAAGTTGCCACAGTATATCTGTTCACATATAGACCTCTGATATTGGTTTGCCACTGTCATATGGTGTGAATTAGTTGGAAGTAGTGAGAAGACATGCTCCAGTCATGTGCATCAAAGCTGTATCTGCAGCTGATGTTAAGTTTATTTCAAGGAGTAGCTGTCTTATAAAGAAATATTATAAAACAGTTCAATTTATGTCAAATATTCTGCAAAGAGCTATCTAAAAATTTTACTCTTTTTTTTAATTTTTTTTTTTTTTAAACAAGTGAAAGACATTTATCTGACATCAGGAGATTATGAAGATCAGGAGATTCAGCCAAAACATCAATTTTAAAAGTTATTCAGTTTCAGTTATGGTTTTGTAGTATTAATAGATTTACTGAAGTGTTAATTTTTTCCTTCACTGTCAATGAAATGCTTCCTTAAGAGATATTCCTCAGAATGTTTACAAAAGGTATTCTTTAAAATACATGGATAGGAACTTTCTTTACTCAAGGTCTTTAATTACTCAATGCTTTAATTTCTCTCATTTAAAAAAAAAATTAAATCAGTTTTTCACCAAAACTCAAAAATTGGTGCATGAATTTGAACTACTGCACCACTAAACATCTTCAAGCTAACTCCCATTAAAAAATCAGGACTATATGTTTCTTATTTCACATTTGTTCAGTGCAAGTGTCTAAAAGGAGTCATCGCCTATCTTCTGTGTCTTATAGTTCAGAGAGGGAGATATAGTCATGATTATTTCCAGTACACCTTAGCCTTTTTTTTTTTTTTCCTTTGTTGTGGGATTGTTTTTGTTTGGTTTGTTTGTTTGTTTCACAGCTTATGGGATACTGGTTCCTGTTACTTTATGGTGACTTGTTTTACACCGGTTTCCATCTGCAGGATCATTATTCTATCTTTAAAACAATCAGGAATATGCTGCTTACTGCAGATCTACTGCATACTTTAGACTGTGCGGACTTTGTGTCCAACAAAATTATGTTTTCTTTACAGAGAACTGTATAAGTTGCTCTTATGAGTCACCATGAGATGTCTGGAAATAGTTTTGCTAGGGATACCTCAATAATTTTCCCAGATACAGAATCAGGTTGTAGCATTATTGGAAATCAAGCTGTGCTGTTGTGTGATTTGCATTTCCCTAATAAGTATGACATCTGCTTGAAGACTTCTGGAGCATGGTTAATAATGCTGCTGGCAGGTTTTGCTCTTTTCTGCTTTTTTGCAGATGTTACATCCTGTGGTGCTCAGTTTTACACCTCTCCTGAGTCTCTCATGAAAAATCTGTGATGTTGTGTGCATGTTGTATATTGTGTATTACGAAACAGAGATGAAGAAGGCTTTCTCAGCACTAACTACATATATGTCCTTTGTGACAACAGGCATATCACATAGGAGGTTTTCAAACCTATGTGTGTCCTCTTGTATGGAGAAACATTATTCTGGTGATAGCCATGTACATTTACTAAAATTTACTCAAATTTAATGGAAGGGTTTTGTACATTATGATGCATACTTACCAAACAAACCATAAAGCTTAATCAAAATTGAGCAGTTTGCATTTTAAGTAGGATGTCATAATAACCATCCTCTTTTGCTCTCATGAATCCAGAGCAGAACTAATTCTCTATCTCAGATAGCAAAGGTAGGGCAGAAAAATGAAATTATTTCCTCAGGGTTACAGAGAGGTGTGTTAAAATCAAGATTCAAGAGCAGTTCTTTTGAAAAAAGGTTCATGAAACTTTAGCCATTCACACAACCTACATCTTATCTATGGTTCAACTCAGTGACCTAAATTCAGGCATCTAGTGACATTTGAGATGACTTAGGATAACTAAGGCATGCTTATGTGCCTGGAAGCTATGACACAGGACCTGGGGGATACCCAGGCCCGTCTGATACAGCACCTGAAAGGCAGCATGGTATTCTAAGGCATCTCAAAAGACATTTTATACTTCGGCAGCTGAATCGATTCTTTACACTTCCTTTCTGTTCTCTGCTTTTAATGACATTTGGATAGTAGATTACCCAGTTTATTTGCTGGCAGAAGACAGATAAATATCTTAAAACAACTCTAGTGACATGAGTAAATGTCAAGGTCACAGTAATCCTACAATTTTGGATTTATTTGGAGTAGTGAGAAGATAATCCAAGGACCTGTTACTAGGGCTTTGTAACCTGCATCAGTGCACATCTGTCTGAGCACAGATGAGCCCATGTCTCCTGATTGTGTACACTTTACTGGTGTCCTTCATGAAATGCATGTTTCTGTTTCTTTTCATGGTCACACAGGGAAAGGAAAGGAGGAGTTGATGTACCTGTACGAAGCTGGGATTTGATTTCCATAAGCATCTCAGGCTAGTATCAGACAATCTTACCTGGATGTTGTGACACAGATACAGCTACAATTAGTTGAAGAAATCAGCCTTTACATAGCTTGTGTCAATATTTGAACTAAGCCAACAGTTTACATTGACTGTATTTTTCACAATGTCTTTGAAACCAGAAGGCAGCATTAGGGACTTTCATTAAAAGAGAGAAAAAGAGAGAAAGCATAAAATGTTGAAATTTCTAGGAAACTGAAATTATAATTTTGTAATCCCCACAGTTTGAATCTGCTGTGAAGAAGGCAGATGTTTTCACCTTAACAATATAAGGCAAATATATAGCACAAGACTGTCACACTGGGTCTAATTAAGGGTTTAATCTGCTGTTAGTTGTGATCAGACAACATCAGACAACTCAGCAAGAACATCACAAACAATCAAGAAAATAAACCCTGAAATATATTTCCTGTCTAAAGCAATTTAGGATTTTGCAGATAGATATTTTTTATAATATGAAATAAATACTTCAAAAGGAAAAAACACACAGAAGTGGCCAGAGGTGTTATCTTTGTTTTTAATAGCTCTTGATGGATTCTCGCACCCACCCACGCTTTTTCTAGTTACTTTTTGATTCATGTGTGAAGGAGATCAACAATAAAAATATGTCTTACTTGAAAAATTACTTCCTTCTTGTTTGTTCTGAATCTGACTTTTGTAGGCCTCATGTCAATGGGAAGTCTTCTTTAGGGTACTTACAGTATTATTAATGAAAGAGATTTCAGGGTAATCATTAACAAATGGTTAGCCTAAACTCATTTTACATAGGGAACTGGAAAGTCTCTGTATAGAAATAGCAGTTGGTATCTACTGAGCCTTAGCTTTTGCTAGGAACGGAGAGGTGAAAGGCTCTTTATTCTCTTCTCACTACCAGTCCTCCAGGTCATATGGGTTTAAATGTTCAGTAAAATAATTTCCACTAATACGACAAAACTTGTAATGGTGAAAGCCCAGCTGCAGAGTTGCACCCGTTATAGGACTCTAACACTGTGTTATTACTAGCATCCTGAAGATAATTTGAGACAATAAGGAAAGAAATAGGGGCTATCAATCAGACTGTCAGTTCCTGTTTCAACCAGAACACATTCAAATAACATACTGTAAACCCAGATCTTTCCATGTGCCAGTTTAAGAAACCTTTTCTTGTTGATTTGCAGCCTCAGGAGGAATAACACTTGTTAGATGATGATAGTGCTCCCTATTTAATTCAGTGTAAATTCATAAAATAAATTATCCAGATAATCGGCTGTGTTCTCAGTCTATGTGCACCCAGACTCTATTTTTCCTGTAGATCCAAAACAGATTTACAGCTTAAAAATAAGCACAGTGATAAGGAAATATTACTAGTAATAGGCTTGTGCCAAGTTTTATGACCAGCTACAATAAAAAAAGGGAACTCAGCCACTTTGAATAATGGGATCTGTCAGATCCTGCTCACTGTTTTGTAAAACCTGATGGGAAACTCAAGACTTACCTAGAGAGAATGCATTTGATTCTTTCATTCAAAATGCAATACATGTACTATTACTATGATTTAAAAAGCGTAATATTAAAAAAACCCTGAAGCTGAGATAAAAGCCAGGTTAAATAGTTCTCAGGTTTTATTTTGCATCTTGTGAGTTAGTCTTCTCAGATAGAACTTGGATCTTCTTTTTTTTTTTAAATTTGAATCTGTTCAATCTGAAATTGCAAGCTGTAAACTATGTTGTCAATGAAGTAAACTTTTTACAATCCAGCACATAGCACTGTAAAGGTGTATAATAACATTAAACTTATAATGTTAAAGTACTATAAATAGCATGAAGACCTTTAATAACATTGAATAGGGGATAAAAATAAAACTAGCAGAAACAACTATGCAAAAGATGTACTGTCAATAGCATAAACAGATGTGTTGGTCTAAGCATAGGAAGGGATGACTTTTGGCTGGCACAGTAATATTTTTTAATAAAAAAAGTACAGCTAGCTGTAAGAAGCTAGAAAGTTTCTGAATATATTTTGCCAATGATACCAAATTGAATCCTGTAGTGGAAAAAATGGCGAACAGTTATAGTGTCCTATGAACCATGCTTTCCTTTGTATGATTGAAGCAAGGCCTAATATCTCTACATTAACAGATCCATCTGAAAACTTGTCTCTCTTTCAGACTATATCCATTGATACAGCAAAAAAAATTGACTCTTTCCACAGACGATATTTTGCACATAGAAAAGAGTATATCAAAATGTACCATATATTTTTTTTCTGTTTACTATTAAAGGAAAATAAAATAAAATTGTTAAAGCCTATGAAGTAACGTTTGTTAATTTTGGTTTGTTTTTTTTTTTTAAATCTGTTAATTTTACAATATTTATAAAATGCAGTGAGTGCAGCCAGACAAACAAAGCTATTACTAGGCAGTGATGGCTTTGTAGCCCCTGAGGGAGACCTGCACTCTGGGGGATGAAGGAATGCCTTCCAGTGCCCCTCCAAAGCACAGCAGCCATACTCTTCTGCAGAGAGATCCTTAGGCAGAAAAGTGCACGGGATTCTCTGGTCTTTGTTCAAACAGGCACTGTAGGACCTCCAACTCTTTCCACCCTGTGAATTTGCATAATTTTAAACACTGCTTTCCCCCAAGAAGGATGCATTTCCAAGAGGGCAATTTTGTGCCACTAGCAGTCATACTTCCCATAGGAGTGTAGTGTCTGACATTCAGCGCTCTGAATAATCTTCTTTCTTACTCAAATAGCAAAAATGTTAGCTCTGTAAAAAATCAGAATCTGAAAGAAGGCAATGATTTCTTCAGAAGATTTGGACTAAGGCATCCAAACTAAAAAAAACCCCAAAAACAAGCAAACAAACAAAAAGAGTCTATAAAAAATTTATAAATTATTTTAAATTCTACAAAGAACATTAGAAATGTGTATAGTGTTTTCAAAACTCTTCACAAGGCATGACAGGGGTAAGAAGTCTTCAGCATTTCCATCTTCAACCTTCAGTGTATCACAAGCATTTTTTTTCCTTGACATATTGAGAACCTTCCTTTCTGTTGTATTGTGTCTCAGGATTAGTCACATCACATTACATTCCTGCTTTCTACATATATTTTATCAATTTGGCTGGAGTATGACAGATCTTATCATGTTTTGCAGGATTTATTTTGATGATGAATGGCTCTGCGAGTCTCTGCTTGCAAAGTATGACAGTCCACATGCATATTCTTAGCTCTCACTCCATCTATTAGTTTAATTGTACATGTTTATGTATAATTCTGATAATTTTTTTTGTGTATTTTATTTAAGGTGCACTAATCTAAAACCTTTTTTTTTTTCTTTTTTTTTGTGGCGGTGCTGTCTGAAAAACATTGCTATGAAATTTCATTGAATTTTGAAAAAAATAACACATTTAAGCTTTTTAAAACTTACTCTTTTCTAAGCAAGATTTTATTTGTGAAAATAAAAACTGTACTTTGTAGAGACAAGACAAATTATGGTCATTTGAAAATTTTGCTGTTGTTTTCATTTGCCCACTTTCATGATCTTCTATTAGTAATTTATGAATAGTCATGTGAAAAAAAATGTGTAAGTTAGAATATCTGGAAAATGTTTATTCTTTTATATGTATACCTAAGGAATGGAAATAGTTTTACTTAAACAAAATAATTCACTATTTGTTGATTTTATGTTTTAGAAATCTGTCATGTTTTCAGGGAACAGTACCATATTACATAATGTAGGCAGCTTAAAGGAACAAAGTCAATATTTTGTGAATACACAATCTGAAATGTATTAATTAATCATGTATAAAACCTGATGTATAGACTTCTTGCTCATACATTTATGACTGTACCACTGTCCTATTGCCTCTAATGTAATCTCTTACAGATCTAAACACTTGCCAGCATACATTGTCAATTCCAAGGAGTCCTTGATATTAGGAAATGAAGGTAAAAAACATTTTTTTTATTCAGTAGAAATTGAGCTAGAACTATTGCACAGCCATTTGATTTTTGTTGGCTTAACCAACATTTTATTTGTGTGTGGGCTAAGATCTTTTAACCTGTGTTTTTGGGAAACTATAGACTGAAATGGAAAATGCTTAAATACCTGAAGAAAATGTTTCACTTTCTTTACACACTGCCCTGGCTTTAGCTTACTATAAAGACCATACTGAAATGCAAATAGGCTCTGTGTCAGATGCCTATAATAATCTTCCAAAGTAACATCCTCACTGTCAGAATTAAAAAGATATAATTTTATTCTAATAATCTAATTTTCAAAACAGATTGGGAAAGATATAAAACAAAGTAAATCAATATCAAGAGAAAGTTGTTCTGTGCTTGTGAACCAAAATACTGATAATTCATAAAATTAACTACTGATTTTGAATAGTTATCTTTGTCATCATCTTAGATAACGTTGGCAGCTCCTCAAAAACTTCTAATAATGTGCTAAAATAATAATTACATTATCATGTGGGGTTTGAGTCATCTGGGGAGGAAGCCTTGAGATCTCATGAAGTCACCAGTGCTTTGCTCTGGGACTAACTGAAAGTTACAGAAACAAAATTGTATGAAGAATAGAACTACCTGCGGTGAATTTGTTCATATATTGCAATGCTAATGAAGTATCTTCTATTTCATTAGTATCTAAAGTGGATATTAAATGACAAGAGTGAAACATTTTTAGATACAGTAGATTGTATAACTTGTAGCCAAGAGTATTAAAGGAACTGTCAGATGATGAGCCCTTTGAAACAGTTATGTTGATTTTGAACAAGTTTTACAAAAGGGGGGACTTTCCAGGATGCTGAAAAAAGCTAACTCTAATATTTTAAAAGAGAAAATTTATGACCCACATAAGTATATCTTGATACTGATTCTGAGGAAGAGGCTCACATGTGAAGAAGACACTAAAGAATTAAGATATTTGCATAATTAATTCCAGTCAACATACTTGAGGAGCATAGATCGTTTTTCAATGAGCATGTAGGCCTGCTTTCTCAGGCTGATTATTCTGACAGAAATTTATGTTTGTACTGTATTTGACTTTGATTCATATGGCATCTGAAAAATTGCAATATAGGAAAATCAGGATATCAGTATCAGCCACACTGAAATCTGCTCAAGAGATTACAAAATCTATCTGTAAGAGGGAATATGAATATTCCTAAAACAATGTCTCTGAGATCTAAGTTCATTGTCACTTGATGCTGGCAAATTAAGATTAAGATTTAAGATTTATGATCTTAAACCAAATGTTGGTAAATGTTGTAGATGGTAAAAAATGGTGTTTGAAAGACAAATAACCTTAGTGACAGAGTGCTAATAAAGAGCAACCTGGAATGCTTGGTAGCAAAGTGTCTTTTGAACAATATAGTTTAAGTTGACTAAGAGAGCATGTGCTTGTGAACTAAGAATTGATGAGTGGAAAAGGTGGTTGAGGTCATGTGGAAAATAATGCTTGCAGTGCAGTGGTAGGTTTTCATTTGGTAGGGATGTTAGCAGGAAATCAGGTGTGTGTCTGCAGTATGTGTGTGCACATGCACATATTAACACAATGGAATCTGAAGATAATAATATACCAACCAGGAACAATATAAGTATTATTAAGAAGATACTAACAAAATGAAAATATTTAATGTATTTATTAGAAAAAAAAGAAAAATATTAATTGCCTTATAGAGAACCTTGTAACATTTTTCTTTGCATCCTTCTTTCAGGCTTTGTGGGGTAGGAAACAAGAAAGGAGGAGCAAGGTTCACCATTGGCCTTTTCTCCCAGCAAGCCACAAGAATGGATACAGCTGACCCAAGCCACATGGGTGTGCAAACTTGACCTTGAACTCAAGTAGAGCTATGAAAACCATTTATTTGCCCTAATTAGAAGTGGGTAAATATTAAATATTTCACGTTAATTCTTAACTATACCACATCCCTCAATCTTCTTTTCTCCTGACAGAATTGAAAAGTTGAAAATCCTCCTAAGTAGCAGCTGTTCTCTGTAGCCCATCTGGTACTCTTATAGTAAGGATGCTTGGAGAAATCTGGTAAGTCTGTGGGACTGATAGCCTTGCACTGATGTGTACTGGATCTGCAAAGATGAAATTCAGTTTTCACACAGAGCTGAGTGTTTTTCTCAATCCAGAACTCATTCTCCGAGGAGTAAATATTTTCCTTTGGAAAGGAGTAAGTGTAGGAAACTCCATGAAGTAAAGCAGGTGGGACTCCAGCAAATTATATCTCCTCCCTGGGATTCTCATGAGAAGAGACAATTGAACTGACAATAAGAAAGCAAAAGATGCTTTGTCAAATATGTCAAGAAATTATAGTTATTACACAACAGAGAAGCCTATGGGAGCCCAGGGGAAGAGCTGCATTTAGTCATGTCAACACAACAGGCTGGATGGTCGCACAACATCTACTCCAAAATTTGGCTGGCCTTTCTTTGCACCTTCAGTTTCAACCTCTTGTCCAATCCCCTTCTCAGTCTTCTGTTATCCAGCAGAATCTGGAAAGAAATCATTAAACTCTATAGCTGTTCCAATAGCAGCTGCTTGCAAGGGGGCCCTGGGAGTTCATGGCAATTCCTCTGCAGGCTGCTCAGTGCTCTCATGTGCACCCCTGGCAGCTCTCCACTCTGACTGATGCATCACAAAGTAGTGTGCAGTCTCTGCAAAAAAAGTGGAAAGAAGTGAGAGTGGAAAAAAGGGGAGAGCATGACTTGTTGTACAATTTACCTGTGTGTAGCAGAGCTACTGTTTTTGGTATGATGGAGTTTCTCCCTCATTTGCCCTTCTTTGTCATTCTGACATTTTGTTGCTCCTTGATCTTTATCTTTTTCCATCTTCTTTCCCTTCTTTTCCACTGTGCTTGTATGTCCCTTCACCATTTTTTTATCTTCTTCTCATTCTTTTCACCTTATCCTCCTACCTTTGTTAAATCATTTAAATTCCTCTTGCTTTTAGAACTTTCTTCTGTTTCTTTCCTCTTCCTCACCTATTTATTCCTTTTTCCTGCTGTTCTTTCTAAACTGCTTCTCTTCTTTTCTTCTCTGCCTGATTTTCTCTTCCTCGGTCTCTTCTGTGCTACCCCTTTCCCCCTCTCTCCCAAATCCCCTCTCCATTATTCCTTATCTGTGTCTGCAGGTGTTGCAGCTGCCGGAATCTGAGTCACTCCCGAGGTGGGAGGAGAAGCACCACATGTTATTGTTCCCACCCTGAAAGCGAGGGGAGGAGGGTGCTGCATGTGCAGGACTTGGGACAATGGTTCCTGTCAACAGGATGTGGGAGTTTTATTTAAATGTGGGAATGTCCCATGAAAACTGGGACATCTGGTACACTTGCATTCCACGTCTGACTTTGGCTTCATGTGCTGCTGTTATGAATGTCATAAACATGGGTAATTTCACAAGCCATAGGAGTCAGAGTACACAATAGATTGCATTGCAGATGGTATGCCTGCCCTTAAAAGGACTGAGTCTTGTAGAGTTACAGAGATTGCAGCTTGGCATATTCTGGAGAGAAAAACAGACTCAAGAATGACATATTCCACCAGTGTTATCATATAGAACAGATTGTTAAAACTATTGCATTCGTGCTTTACATTGCAATTGAAAATCAGAAAGGAAGGAGATCAAACTGTGCAAATTAAAAAGAAAATAAATAGCATTAGTATAGGACTTACTATCCAGTACTGCACTTCAGAGTACTCCATAGAGTACATAGTAGGTGACTCACTTATGTCTTTCTAGTATCAGTGAAGACAATTTGAGGAGACCATTCAGAGCACCTAGGCCTGTCTTCTGCTCTTGCCAGGACCCTCAAGGGGTCTGTCTCTCTCTTCTAGTCTGGGGTGGCTTTGTTTACCACCCCATGAATCAAGTTAGTTTTCCTCTTTCCTGACATTTCAATGCCATATAATTCTGTGTAGCTTCCTGGAAATTTTCCCACAAAAATACACAAATAGATATTTTGCTGTGCATATTTGCAGTTCTAGACCTGTCTTTGACTTTGCAAGCATCATGACTGCTCCCTCTGTGTGAACATAGTGTGTGTTGTAGTGATGGGTTGGCTTGCAGGTAATAAGTGGTCATGATAATGTTCAGTAGACGGTTGGACTTGATGATCTTGAAGGTTGTTTCCAGCTTTAATGATTCTATGATCAAATATTTGGCCCCAGTTATTCTGTGTTTTGTAGCCATGCTGCCAATCATATAGCCAGCAGAGGGAGTCCAAGCTAGCTCTCTCAGTGCCTATGCCTGTTGGTGCCCATGCAAGGAAATGGCTCTAATGTAAATAGCAGAACATGTTAATTTAAACATGACAGAGATGAGTTGCCAGATGGATGAGACTAGTTGATGAGAGGAATGTTTTCTCTAAGCATTAAGAGGATCATATGCACAATGTCAGATGAAAAAAAACCTTGCAAGTATTTAATTAATGTCATCTGCTTAATCCAGAAATTCTTTTTGGTTGTTGATTTAAATCATTCTTTTCCAGAAGTTCTTGGAAAAAAGCCTTTGTTTCTTTCAAGACTATGTACTTTGCAGTCTGCCTTCTAAGTTATGGGTTAGGAGTGAAAGGGGGAGATGAGAGAGGCTGCAAAAGAAAATAATTTTCTTTGGTAAGTGCATTCCTTTCCACAGTGAATCCCCATGTTCTGCAGGGGATAGAATTAGCTGCTTCCCAAGAAGCCCTCTCATTTTGTTTAGGCACGTGGAGAACGTACCAAAGAGAAGATGAGTGTAAAACCTGTATGCATCTCCTATGACCTCTACCTGTATAGATTTTGTTGAGTATGCAGGGCTTTAAATACATTCAAAGGGATTTAACAGCCTCAGCAACACTTCTATGAGATATGAGCCATGTCCCTGTTAAAGTTCTGGAATCATTGCAAGCATGCACTACATTAGGTACCAGGTGTTACATTTTCCCTTAGGGTTGGTAGCATCTTATTCTGTAGCTGCTTTTCTACTTACTAAAACTGAAACTCATTCCATTTTATGAGTATACCTGACATCTTCTTTAGAAGAACACTATGGGTCCAGTAATGGACACGAACATACAAAGGAATGGAAAGGTTCAAATCTGAAGGAAATAGAACTCTAATAAAACTACTGAAAATGAACATATTTTGAAGGGGAAACCATGTATATTGGATACCAAAGACAAGGAAAGTCAGTCACCAGGGCCATATGGTGGCTGGACAAAGCCCTGGAAGGAGAAATCTATTTGAAACACTTTTGCCATTGATCAAGAGATGCTGGACTTCCTTTAGAAGTACGGAGATCTTCTGCAGACATGGGCTCACAGTTGTTATCACATTTCCATGGAACTCAGTGTGACCATGAGATGTGCAGACAAAATCTTTTGTTCATTTTAAAGAAAGGGAATGGTAACAAATTCTTCCATTGGTTTATCTTGTTCTTTTTAGTCTCCAAGGCCTTTCTATAGAATGCCTTGGGAGGAAGTATTTTTTTGTACATCATTACTATGCAATATTATTGTGTTCTGACAAATTCAGTGGTACTATAGTTTCTCTTGTTTCAGTGAGATTTATGCAGTGAAGTAGTATAGTGAAGGAGCTAATCAAACTGCTCACAAAAGACAACTGTCTATCCAGCACAGAGAATGAGTGCAAACATACAACTCACACTGTGAAATATTATTCTACGTTTGCGCTTTTCCAACTGTAGCATGTGGAGAGGTGTTTGGTTATCTGTGATATCTCTCCTTCTTGCTTTCAGCTGGTAAGTTGCATCAGTGATAATTTCCTAGTATTTATTTTCCACATAAGCAATTACTTTAGTGGTTACAGGGGGCTTCTGTAGATTATACATGGGATAGTTAGTAAATGTATACATGAGTCTGTGGTCCTCACTATGTTGCTCATCCTTACGCTAGAGATTTCAAAAATGTATGTTTTGTAGCACAAATATTAAATTATTATTTTCCTTTATCTTTCTATAACACATTAATTTTTAAAGACATTGCAACATAGTTAAAAGTATAAAAGGAAACTGAGATTAGTGACAGAATTTTAAGAATTTGAATCTGAATTTATACTCTTGAAAAATACATCATTATTTGGAACCCCGTGTTTCCAGATACCATAAATTAATTCTCTAGCAAGAACTGCAGCACACAGAACTGAACTTTCATGTGCTTTAAAACTACTCTTTCCTCCGATATTAATAAATTTTATTCCTGTTATGCAACACCTTCAGTGAAAAAAGAAAGGAAGAAACTTCTTTTTGCATGTGCTATGCTGTAACTCAAAACCCACTTTATGTAAGAAATTACTAAATATTCATTTCTTGTCAATGAAGCAAACATGCTTATTAATTTTCATCCTGAAAACATGAAAATGGAAACAACTTCTGTGAAAGTACAATCAGATATTTCAACCACATATAATTTATATTTTTTCCTCAGCAGAGGATTAGATGTATTCTATGGTGTGAATATAATTTTTTTGAATACCCATTTCCTTGTTTACCTGAAATTCTCTTAAAAAATAATCTGTTTGTATATGATGTGACTAAGACGTAAAGATGAAAGCCAACAATCTTAAATTAATAAAGCAAGTAAAATTTGCACGTGCCTTACTGAATGATAGTACAATTATATTTTTTGTTACCTTACGTTCTGCCCTTTAATAAATCTGAGAGTAACAGTTAAGTTGCTTTTATACTTACAGTTTTTATTCTTTGATAATTAATGTCCTTATCTGTTTTGGAGAAGTGAATCATATATATTTAGATGTTAAAAATGTTAAAAATTGCACACCATCCTTATTTTGTAGCCTGCCTTTATTGATATTTTTTTTTTATTTGAAAAAAGCATTTCCAATAAAAGCAAATGGTAATTTCTCTTGAATATAGGATATATTATATTTATTATATATAGCATATATATATACTATTAGTCAAACTCCACTGGAACTTTTACAAATATATTTTTCAAACTATATTGAGCAAAAACTCCAAACCAGGTCATCTTTATTGTTTCAGATGCTTTTTTTTTTAATCAAAGTTTAAAATGAGCACTGATGTGAATGTAGTATTACTGAAACTGCTATGAAAATTCCATTAAAATTTTAAAAAGATTGAAGGTGAATCCCTTTCACTTGGCATAGAATTTTAATGTGTTGACTTCAGGTGCTGATGTGCTGGACTGATGCTGAAAGCCTGTGCTACTTAGTATTTTGCAAATACTTAGTTACCTGACAGCATGTTTAAAATGCATGTTGAAGTCCATGGAGCATGAATAATTATTAATGAATATCCTTTTACCAATCAAGAGAAATGTGTGAGCATTTTCTTGTACTTGTTATTTGAAAAAAAGACTTTCCACAAGGCATGACTCTTAATCTAAGACAGGAAGGTAATTTTAAAACAGTAGAATTTTAGCTAAATGCAACCTAAGAAATAGAATGCTTTTGTTTTCTTGTTTCTCTTATAGTTATGAAAATGTTATTTTTTGTCTTTTTTTTTTTTTTTTTTTTTTTTTTTTTAACTGTTCAGTGAGGCAACAGGTGTCTAATGTGAAGCTCAACAGTCTTTTCTGTGTTTGGCTTTGCTTTCAGGAGTCAGTTGTAGAACAGTGGTCTAATCAATAGATTAGACAGTCAGACTGTCTTGTCTAATCCCCCTCTTACTCAATGACTTTTTCATTGCTCTCTACAAAGACATACAACTTCAGATCAACAGGTGGACCACATCTTCTCTCCTGACTGCTGCGTGGTTATGTAGGTAGAGTGCCTAATGAATCAAGTCCCTGCAGGCTGAGTAGAGGTTTGAATCCAGACATCCTGCTTCCTGGGCAACTGCTTTTATCATAAAGTTATTATGAAAACAGTAGGAACAAAATCCTTTCCTAGCTATGTTTGTTTGTTTGTTTGTTTTTTTAATCAGTACAATTATTTGGGTGTTGGCTGTAATTATAGCACAGGAACTGTTTGCTTTTAGTGGTAAAGACTTGCCTAGTTTGTAAATTCAAAGAGTTGAGTAGGCACTCAACTGTGGGTCAGCAAAGAATGTATCCTCTTTAGGTACATGCAATAACAGGATACTCAGATTTTGGAGTAAGTAATTCTTGGGCACTTGGCCAAGGATTTTTGGAGAGTGCACTGGGATTTAGATGCCTGAATCCCACTGAAGGTGTACTACATGGGCTACTGAGAAGTACTGGATTGTACCTTTAACCACTTATGATGCGGAAACCTTACATGTTTGAAAAGGCAAAGATTATATCTTCAGGAATAACTTGAAGCCTAGAGATCCCGAAGAACCTCTCAGTTGATTTGTACTACCCTTGCAATGGAAACACTGAAGACAGGCAAGCTGTGTAACCTCTGCGCCCCTATGGGAATTGGAGGCCTATCAAAGAAAGCAGCTGTCAGTCATGTATTCTTGATATTGCATAAATGACAGTGTCACCAAAACACAGAAAACACATGGAGGTATATGTACTAGGGACGAGTCTACACCTTTAAATTTTTATTTGGGGACTTTTGAATGAACTGTGAAGTTCTGATTATACTCCAACTTTCTCCCACATCTCACTCTCTGTAGATATTGGTAGGGTTAAAACACAACTGCATGCTTATTGTTTGAGCAGGTAATTCATATGCAAAAGCAACAGCTACTTCACTGCAGCCTCATGATAATGATTTTTTTCCCCTTCTGTATGTAATAGACCAAGAAAGGAAAATCTGGAGCAGATAAAAAAAAATCAGTTCTGTGAGTTTACTGGGGAACAGCAACATAAAAACCAGAAAAGTGTTTTCTGTATAGGATCTGTATAGGATTTTGTTATGCCTACTGTAAAACCACAATGATTTATGGGAAGAAGCATTTTAACTCCAGAACAAGAAGCTAAATGTTTCCCTTTGTGGGACAGCACACCACTTTCTCAGCTGGCTGAGCTTGCAGGGCCATCTACATTTATCACTCTCATAAAGTCCTCTGAATAAGTAAAAGCTCCCCTCACCCACTCTCACCTGTGGCTTTTAAACAGGAAGGAAGTATCATTTTCTTCTCCCCTAGCACAAAGAGAATGCTGAGCATCTAATTACAATTTCTGTGAACAAATGGAACCAGAAAACTATTTCCCTGTAGCTAAAATGTCCAAGCAGAGCTTGCACTCTCTCAGTTTTCCCAGATTAAGGTTGAAAATCTGCTCTCTAAATTATTCCATTGCTTTACAGAGGAAGTATTAATTACACAACTGCAAATGTAGATCGGGATGGGATGTAATTACAGGGTCAGCTTTGTGTCTGTTGTCCAACAGAATTAGGCAGGAAGTGTTTGTGATGCCAGCAGTTTCAGGTATTTTGCAGCCTATTATATTTTTGGTTCTCACCAGGTCTTGCAGATGGATCAGGTGACTTTGTGCTGCCTGATTGTCTGGAAAATTGACAAAGCTGCTATTACTGCAGGTTCATGGTTTGTACAAGGCTGATGGTTTTAGATTTTTAGAGGAGGAAAAGAAAGAAGTAAAAATCCATTCCGCGTTTTTACCCTTTGCCAAATTTTGCTCTTTCTTCCTTTCATCAAAGCCTTATTTTTTTTTGTTTTGTTTTCAAGTTCCCTAATTCTAGCTTTATATTTTTTGTGAATCTTCTCCACTCCTCTGACAACATTCTTCTTGTTAGAAGGAGAAAACATCCTATGTATGAACAGAAAAGAATCATCAGGCACTCCAGCAGGGACAGGGTCTTCACCAAGGTGCCATGACTGGGGATCATGCTGAAGCATGCACTGGACTTTCTGTTTACACACAGTATGGACATCTTTTTCTGGTTCTTGTGCCTCTCGGAAAAATACCTCCATTCTGCCTGTGCTCTGTGGGTGGTGGGAAGGAAATAAAATCTGTGTACTTTTCAATTGCTAGTACTGTCAACAGGCAGAATTTTGGCCTAAGCTGAATGAAGATCTCCCAAAAAAATTCGTAATCATGGCTCAGGAGTTAGCATAGAGAGGCCATTCCCTGCAGGCACTTTTGATATGGATTCCCTGTGTGGGAAAGTGACAGTTGAGTTGTATGGAGACAGGCTGTGGTCTCCTGATTGAGATGGGTGTAAACAGATAGTCCTGGACATTGTTAATTTACTTGTACAGACATGATCAGTGGGTTTGGACATTTAACTTGAACTATGCAGGGGGATGTACATAAACACAAATAATAGTAACAACTTCTCTTTTACCAAGCAAGTGATTATTTGTGCTTAAATATGCTTTCATCAAGTCTTTGGGATGACAGTTGATCAAAGAAATATATTCTTAAGAGTGAGTTCTGTCCTATTTGAACAATATTTGCTACTTAACAAAACCTGTTTGTACTGACTACTATGCATGAACACTATGTTCTGTTCTGAAGAAGTCTAAATGTAAGCAATCTTACCCTCTAAAAGCAGATAGATCAGTGATTCTGTGATTCTATGACAGTAAGGTCTTCTCTTGGACAAAGACGGTAGATAGTAATGCCTTTTTTTGGATCAAACCGTGTGGTTAAAGATACCATCACTGTCCTCAGCCCTTGAGCTTCTGCTATTGCAGTCTCTCCAATGAGCCCCTTCATCTGAATGTGTAATCTTGTCTGAACACAGACAGACAAACTGAGTTTGCCTGCCTGCTGGGGAAGGGCAGGACATGGGGAAATGGTAAGAAGCAACAGCATGTGCTGGGGCTAGTAACCAGGCCAACCAACATAGTTATAGATGAAAAAGGAAATAGTAATCACAGTAGAGACACTGAAGCTGTATGCCTTCTGGCACTATCACTAGTTCTTTTATTTAGACGAACAAGTCCTAAAAAAAGTACTCTGGTACTGTGGTTTCGTGCAGTTCTATAAACCCCGAAGGTCAAGATCAAGATGCGTAAAAAATTAATTAGCTTGATTGTTAATGCAAGCATATGATTGCTGTGGAATTCTCCAGGCCCACCCACTTCTCTATGGCATTTATCTTTCATAATATAAACATTCAGGATATACCAACATCAATTTGTCATGGCAGTTACCAAAGTTTCTGCATACAGTTTTCAGTTTAAATACTGTGCTAGCAAACATGGAAGACAAATACTAAGTTTCTTTTAGTCCTTAAACTTACATAAATATGAAAGGTAATTAGATGCCAAAGCAACATATGCCTTCAAAATTCCTAAAATAGATAGGATAGCTATTACGTATTGACAGACCCCATGAATGCCAGCATTTAAAATGTATATTCATGCGTATGCTGTAGCTGGTGTACTGAAATGTGGAAAATATTTATATTCATTCTTGAAGCAATGACCTTAATAATTCATTTTGGACTTCACCTCTCCTGAATTACAGTTGCCTCACTTGTGGAATATTTTCCATATCTTGAAAAGACCTTAATAAATTCCAGTATTTTTCTAGGTGTGGAAAAAATTAGCAGTTTATGATGTCACAGATTTGCAAACTTTTTTCATGGTTATGGTTGCAAGAGATACATATTTCCCCTCTGGTCCTTGATGCTTAGCTGAGTTTTAAATTTCTTTCAGTGATAATTAGGGCTTTATTTAAAGAGATAAAATATTTACTTCACATGTTCTTGTAATTAAATGGAAAACTTGTATAGAAAAAGAATATATCAATGACATATGAGAGATTAGAGGCAAAAATACTTTAATTTTAAGTGCTGATACATTGTATTTTAAGGTACTCTAAAGATGACTTTTCTAATTTATCTGGCCAGGCTCATGTTTGATATGAACTAGTAGTGCCAATTGCTGATTAGAATGCTATGTTTTACAGATGTAATGAAAACATGTTTTTATTCCTAATCTGCTTTGCATATTTTTGGAAAAGATTTTAAAATATCTAACACTTATGAAACTGTAACAATTCTCTCTAGAGTGAAACTTGCACTTGAATTTAAGAATTTAAGACTGAACAATGCTGAACTTCACTTTGAATGAAATTAAGTGTTCTGGATGTTCTTGGTTCAAGTATGAGTTGGATCTGGACAATCATGCCTCTCTCCGGCATGGATTCCAGTGTGAGTTTGTCAGAGTGCAAGCTCAGACTTACTAAGAAAGCTTAGAGTGGAGTGGGAGAAAGATTAGGAAAAATTGTCATTGGATAAAGGAATTCACCAAAAGAGTAAAGAAAGTCTTCCAATTTGATAGATATATGTGGTGTTAATTAAAAAAATGGGGGGGAGTGTCTGTGTCAACCATATTCATATGTGGTAGTAACTGAAAAAATTGAGGGGAGGGTCTTTGTCAACCATATCCAGTCAAATTTTCATCTTGTTCATGTCTGGAATTTATTGGAAGACAACTGCAGATGAGAGGGCTTCATTGTACAGTGTATCACTCTTTTAGCATACCAAAAAGTAGTTATTTAGGAAAAGAACACACTGGGTGCTTTGTACACTCCTTTTGAACACAAGCTATTTTTTAAATGCTTAAACACTTACTAAATGCTTACGGAAGAGTTTCAGAAAACATAGCACTGATATATATGCTAAATTTTTAATCTTTCCCTTTTTCATACAGTCTTCTGTTTTATGGATTTGTAGATTTGTAGTTTTCTTTCTCTTCCTTGCATCTGATTTTTCCCTCCTCCCTTTATCTCCCTATTTCTTTCCTTTTCTTTTCTTTTCTTTTCTTTTCTTTTCTTTTCTTTTCTTTTCTTTTCTTTTCTTTTCTTTTCTTT
>JANIJG010003417.1:88761-103340 GCA_024611175.1 Megaceryle torquata
TTTCTTTTCTTTTCTTTTCTTTTCTTTTCTTTTCTTTTCTTTTCTTTTCTTTTCTTTTCTTTTCTTTTCTTTCTTCTTTTTTTTTACCCTTTGAAATACCAACTTTTTAGGTGGGACCCAGTGACAGACAGAACTGGAAGCCATTCTAAAAATGTCCACATGGCCCAATAATGGAAGAACATCACATTAAAATTATAAATAAATAAATAGGAACATTAGGAAAATGTGAAAGGATACATGTAGCATGCAGGCTACTAAACAAAGACCATCTTGTGTAGAGTGTAAAGGAAACATGACTACAACCTGCCCCAGGGTTTGAAAACAATTTACTGAGAAGTCTTTTACTGTGGCCAGCTTTGGAGACATTTCTAATTAGCTAGGAGGTAATTAAAAATCTGTTTTAAGTATGTTCGATAAATTTCCTTCAGAGTTTCTGTATTATAAATCTGTCATGATGATTTTTATGCATCTTCAGGAATTAACAGATCCTTATCTCAGAACTAAAACTCAGTTATAATTGATGCCAGCATGTTTCAAAGTCTAACATATTTCCACAAGAAAACTCCTCAGCTAAACTACACCTGAGAGATATGCACATAGCAACATATTACCTTTTGCAAATAGAATCCTGACTTTCTGTTTTAACAGGAAAATACAAAAATTCTCAGGAAACTTTTGATTTTAAATGTGTTTTTTGATTTTGCATGAGGCAAATGTAAATTTTCTCGAAGTATCTAATTTTTTCCCACTTTTCAGTTATATAGACTTCGGCCTGTTGCAATGGAAAATACCTGCAAGATTATTTGGTCTGTTGCCATCTCAATGCAAATTTAGGAAAACATACACCACATATACTATGCATACCTTTCTTTATAGATAAGATATGAGTAGATATGTGTAGAAGATCAAAACACCACACTGTCATACTCATTATCCAGGGTACTGGGGTAGGGGCATGAGAGACCTTGGATGACACAGGTATGTTTGAGAGTGTTCTACAGACAAGAAAGAATGACTCTGTGGGGAGCCAACTCAAGTCTGGCAGGGCTTTTTAGCTCAGTGTCCAAAACCAGGCAAACATGTACTGAGCTAACCTTCGAAGAAATGCATCCTTGTTCATGTGCTGTTCTTCATGGAGCCAGCCTTGGAGACTGCCACCATGGCATGCTTTTTCTGCAAAATGGATTCCCTACCCACAAATAATGGACAGTCAATTGTAGTTGGTAGTCTGTTTTTGCAAAAGTATTTTGTGTGCTAAATGTGTGTACAGTGAAGGTAGAGGAGTATGAAATGGAAGCTGTTTGATGTACAGAAAGATGGAGAAACTTGTAAGGTAGGATAGACAGACTGAAAGTAAAATTATGCAAAGACAAAAGGAGGAGAAGGAAACAGAAAATCACTCTACTAAGAGTACTTCCAACTCAGGAGAGAAGGGAATTTTACATCCTGGAAAACTCAGAAAAGAGAATTGAAAATCAAACTTAGACAGAGCTGTTCAGAGCTTTAAAAGACAAGGAATTTTAATGTGATAAGTAATATGAATGTAGAAGAGAGAGCAGAATGTTGTTTTTCAAGTCCTGTAACACTGATTTATTAGTAATGCTTGTACTTCTTATATTTTTGCTTTTAAAAATAGAGAAAAATGGGATGTCACTAATGTGACAGGGCTAACTTCTCTAAGGTCTGGTTCTGTTTCCTGCACCAAAGCTTTGATTAGTGGGATATAAATTGCCAAGTGTTTGTGAGATTTACATTATTTGTTCCATCCTTCATTGCTGAATAATGTTTGCCATTTACTTCTACTGAATTAGGAAGAAAATCAACAATTGTACTTACTATTCAAGTAAAGTAACTTAAAAAAAAAGAAAAAAAAAAAAAAAAAAGAAGGAAATATGCCCAAAGCTTTTTTTTTGGAAAACAGAGTGTCTGGAGAACTGTGTTTAGGGAAATGGACTGCATGTACTAACAGATACCAGTGTGTTTTTCAGACAGTGTTTTTCATGCTTTTTTTGTCTCTTATCCCAAGAGTAATATTTGTTGTATTTGTTCCTGCTACTAGTAAACTCTAAATAAATTCCTCCTAAAGCTGCTTCTAGAGCCTCAAGCAATGTAAATGCCATACATCACAAACTGGACACAAAAAGTTTGAGAATAATCCTAGATATTATGAGATTAAAAACACAAGAAAAAAGAACAAATGACTAAACAGATGGCAGCTGTTTCATTGGTACCTTTCTGTGTTGTCAGATGCATGTGAGTGGGAGCAGCTGTGCTGCTGCTATCAACATTAGATCTGATGCTGTCTGTCCTTCTGAATTTATGTGGTGATTTTGGCCTCCCTCAAGAAAAAATTCCCCTTCATGTATTTTATTATTCTGAGCGATAGTGGAGTCTGCTTCCTTTATCTGAATTTTCCCCTCTTCTCTGTAACCCCTCCAAGCCCACTAGATCGTCTCAATTCCCACTTCTTTCATCTACATTGTCTCATCATCTATCTCAGAGAAAAGATGGTGCATGCATCATGTTTCCCATCTCAAAGCTGTGAGCAGCCAACAGGGTGTCTGCCATTTTCTTGGATTGCAGCATATTGAAAGGAAAGAAATTTCCCAAAATTAGAGACTCAGGGCTTGATTCAGTTGCCTTCAAGTGCATTTTTTATTGCTATTTAAACAATCCTATGATATTCTGCTTGACATCCAGCTACTCTCCAGAAGGTCTGGGTCTCCCATCCATCTTCTACCATATCTAACAGCTGCATTTCAAAGCCTAAGATATGCAATAATGATTCAAATGGTACCAAATGTGTCTAACTGAATCACATCCTTGGTGTAATGTCTGATGCATGATTAAGGTATACCTGTGCCAGCTGTTTCCATTTTTTTTTTGACTTTGTGGTTGTTTTTTGTTTGTTTGTTTGTTTGTTTTTTATTCCTCTGGTAAAGGACAGGATAGACCTTCTTCCAAAACCTTTTGTATAAAATTTCTATTAAGTAAAAATAAGTTTTAGGAGCAGGCACTGGAAACCTAGGATTCCTGACACATTTTAGAGCTCTAGGTACTGCATTGCAGACCCATAGTCATGTTTCTTCTTGTCTAATTCTTTTCTGGCCTCATGAGTTCTGCTGTCTTTTCTGTACACTGGCTGGCAGCAGCAAGGTGGGTAGAGTTCTTTACTTCCACAGAATCTCATTCTTTTCCCCTTTCTTTTCTATTTCATAAGCATCTCTGGTGAGTTACCCTGTTTTGAGCAGTCACCTGGAAAGGAAGAACCACGGACTGACATTCTTCAACCAGATAAAGAAACTAAAGCTCACTTTTTGAGCAAGAGGCTTCATCACTTCAGCCTTATGATGATCATTATCATCGTTAGTATCTTTCAGTAAAAGAATGAGGCCCTAGTAGCTCTTTCAAGGAATGCTATCAGATGGTTACATTCAGGATTGAATTTTGGGCATTATACTCTCCAGAGTATGACTCACAACTGTGATTTGACTAGGTTTTGAAGAATGGCTGTGATTTAGAATAACATTTTGGGTTTCACATTCCCCGTTGGCTGATTTCATACAGCTGAAACACAGTTTTTCAGTTTGCCATCCACAATACCTGAATCTTTCAGAGTAAACTTGAACAGTCTTTAATATTTTACTTTGCTTCTGAATTTTATTCCAAAATTCTCCACCAGAATGGTAAATGCAAAACCTAACCTGAAAAGTACATTTACAGGATATATTTGTCTATGGGCCCTTCATAATTGTCCTTGTGAATCATAAGTACAATCCTGATAACAGAAACTGAGTGAAAATGGGAGGAAAATGCCATCAGAAAAAAAATGTACTCAAACCTACTAATAGAGCATTTGAAGAAGGACTTATCTATAAGAAAATGAACATTAAGGATACAGTTATAAATGAGCTGTATTTGGAAGCCCATTAAAATATAATTGAAGTTGGGTATATTAAACTGTACAAGTTGAAACATTTTATTGACAGTAGCTGAGACTAAAAGTGGTTCTATTAACTTTTACTACATATTGGATTAATCTGGGTAATTAGGACATTACCTTCATGGACACAACACAGTATGCTTGTGCTTTGATGTAGACCTCATAACTTGATGATATGGGAATCCTGAGATGATAGTGAGGTAGTTAAGGCACTTTCCTAAAGTCCAAGAGAATACAAAACAGCAGCTTAAGCCAGAATTCCCATAAATTTTAAGAGAATATTCTGAAGGTCTTCTCTGTCAGGCTATTGTCAGCTCCATTTGGACCTGAGAAGTTTGTCCCAGTGAAAACTGAGTGGAAATTGGCATGTTTTCATAATACCATTTTCAGGAAGGAATGTTCTGGATCATACAGGCTCAGCTCAGCAGGTAATCCATCCTAAACAAAAAAATAAAATCATTCATGCTGTAAGGTTTCTCTGAACATCATAAATTCCAAGCTCCAAAAGCAATGCGATCTTGAAAGTTAGATATATTTAATAACTATTTTTGTTTACATTTAATTAAGGTGTCTCAAAATTGCTCCAGAACCAAACGAGCCAAAGCTGATTCTGGAACACTCTTCTGGTTAAAGTTCAGAGGTTCTTCTGCTCAGAGATGATTAGAAGTCTAAATATGATTCCAAAATATTTCTACCTGTGACAATACTTACTTCCTCACTGTGTCAGAGTTCTCTTTTGTTTCTTCTGTTTAACCCTTTACTTATAGAAAACGATCATAGGGCCCCCCCCCCCCCCTTTTGTTTGGGTTTTTTGTTTTGTTTGGGTTTGTTTGTTTGTTTTTGTTGTTGTGGGGCTTGTTTTTTTTGTGTGTGTGGTGGCTTTTTTGTGTTTTTTGTTTGGTTTTTTTAGAGTAAAGAAACCTTGCTCATTTTAGTCTCCTTTCATATGATAAGCTTTACCTTCCCTGATCTTTCTTTCCTAGATCTCTATCCTTCTCTGCATCTGTTCTTGTTTAAATTCCTCTTTACTGGACACAGTTTTTCAGAACTGTTTTCACTGGATTGTCCAACAGTGGCCTCTATATCTCATTGCACAAAGTGAAAATTTCATCATGAAATCCAAAGAGCACATGGGGGTTTTTTCAGTTGATTGGACAAATAAACATTTTAATCTGAAAATTGCCAGCCAACTCTAAACTTTGAGACTTTCTGTATTAATTGAACATGACTTTGCTAGAAACAAACAAATAAGCCATCCAACCAACCTAAATCCAATATACTTTCTATTATAATTTGTTAAATACTGTAAGTATTAGCCTTGAGAAGAAAAATAAATATGCCATTGTAATTATGAAACAGAAAATTCTGTTTTCTTGAAATTGTTTTGAAAATCAATGAGGATAGAGGTAATAAGAGTCTTACGACCCCTTTGAATCAATGTCAAACCTGGAAGACAGAAGGGGAAATTCAGCCTTAGTCATTCTTAGTTAAATTACAAATAAGGGACATGATTTAGTGGTGACCTGTCAGTGCTGGGTTAACAGCTGGTTAACAGTCTATGGACTTATAGGTCTCTTCCAACCAAAATGATTTTATGATTCTCTGTGATGAAAATTACCTAATCTATATCTGATGATCTCTTTGTATAATCAAAGATTTCAATCTTATGTTCCGTATTAGGGCCTATCTAGGATCTAAGCAATGAGTTATAATTATGAAGTGGACAATAATAATTAAGGGCTATGGAGTCATAGATAAGAGTAAAGGTTAACTGACATGCTTTTGAAAAGGCAAATGTATTAATCATAAAGACATTGTTCATATCTTTGTCATAGTATCTTACTCATACCCTTTAATACAATATTGACTCATGTTTAAATGTTGTTATATACCCTTTCAAGTATACTACATTCCTATGAACAGAAGTTTAGGGTTTGAAGATTTTACAATTTCAAAGTTAACACTCTGCACATCCATGTGTTGGAGAGGTCTTGATAAATACATATGAAAGACTATATGATCTTATTGTCTTTGATGTTATGTGACTGAGGTAGATGAGACAGGCTTTTCCCTTCATTTCCATGTTGAAGTGTAAGATGAAATGCTGGCATAAATGAATGTAATTTTACTTGACTGTGCTCTCTTATGCTACTTATTAGTTTTGCTCTGTGTGTTTATTGGCCAGCATGATTCTCTACCTCCCTTACAGCAAACTCTCATGTTGTCTCCTTTACACTCCCAACCACTTTTGAAGGCCAAAACTTTACAAATCCTTCATTCATAGCCCAGTAGGAGTTTTGATTTATGAAAGAATAAATCAGCGCGCTCTCATCAGGAGGGTAGAAACTTATGATAAAATAATTCTTCCAGCCCCACTGACACAGAGCCAAATTCTGTATTTTTCAAATTTTAAATTTCATGTAGTATGTGTTAGAATTTACCCTCTCATTTTTCAGATGTTACCTAATTGTTTTTTCAGTTGTCTGTGGTAATAATGATCCACAAAAACTATTTAATAATCTAATTTCTACAATTTCTTCATCAGTAGAATCTACTTTTTACACAAAAATGCATAGACATTCTTTACTAGTGAAAAAAAATGAAAACTCCCAGATATGTCTTGCAAAAAATAAAAGGAAAAAGCTTGACACTGTGTATTTTCATCCAGTTAGGAACACCGATAAATCAACATGAAGAAGCCAACATGAATATTCTCTCTCCTCCAGAAAAGAGACTTACCACATTCACCTTCTGCTCCAAGGTTACCAAAGGTCAGTTTTTGATGCTGTAAAGATTAGATGCTACGTAAGATAACAGACTGCAATTTACTACTGAGATTCTTAGCTTAGACTATCAGAAAATATAACTGATATTACAAAGTCTCCCATTCTCAGGACATAGAGGGAGCTTTGACTTTGTAATGCAGAGGTTCCCTCTCATTAGGGACTATCGATTCCCAGGTATGTTACAGTTGCTCCACTGAACCTGTACATGGTGCAATGCTCTAGGGGAGTTATCTAGTTATTGGTGAAAATGCCATGTTTTTTTGGGGGGTTGGAATTGTAAATTATTTTCCCATCCTGTTTGTGTATCTGTATGTGAATGAGGGAAGATGAGAAATATTATTATATCTCTTGGAACATGTGGTCTTGAACTATTGGTACAACTGGATTTAGGTGCCTATAGTAGACTGTAAAGTGTGTTTGTATGGGAAGATATACCAAAGAGGTCAAGTGCCAGTGTTGCAGTATGTTCTCAGAAAAAATGTAAAAATATCTTGGCTCAGCATGGTGGAACTCAAACACATTGGTCTGGTGAATGGCCATCTACAGAAACTCTACCAGGACTGTGCATCAGAAAGCAAGCTAAAAGCAGACAAATCTGCTTCTTTGCTACACAAGTTTTATCCTATTTTCTTCTGGACTTTTTTTCACTCATTATTCACTGAGACCTTAAGAGCAGCTTTTTACTAGTTGTTTTTACAATATTTTATTATTTAAGCTACACCAAAGTATCTTATGTTTACATCTCCTTGGCCAGTGTATCTCCTTTAAGCCTCATTGGTAAGAGAGAATTTTATTCCACATGAATTTAGTTGTCTGAAAATTGAATAACTTGCTCAAATCTAATTTCTCTTCACAGTTACCAGGGAAAGACTGACCCCTTCAGACAGTTATTTATTCTGAACATTATAGGTGCCTATCTTAGGGTGGTAAGAGACCCTTGGGAGACTACTCTCTTGGCAGTACCTGTTTCTCAACAGTTATCATAGCTCAGACAACTACCTTGAACCAGAAACTAACTTTTCATGACCAAAACTGGGGAAAGGGGCACTTTCCCTACATTCCCCTAGTTATAAACAGAGACCAATCCTTTTGCTAAAGCCCAGACTTAATAGATTGATCTGTATCCCTATAGCTGAGGGTTGGAAAGCTATTTTACAGTCTTGGATACTGCTGTTTGGAAAGAAAGGTTGTGAGATAACTAAAAGCAGTGTGAACAATCAGGTGTCTAGTACTCAGATTTGCTTCTGGTTGTTTTTATTCATCAGCCTGAAGAGACCCACTCATCTCTGTGTGAATAAGTGGTACTAATATGAAAAAGAGGAACACGTAGTACGGTTGGGACAGCACCCACTTCAGCTTCTTTACATATCAGGAACATGATATGAAATACAACTATGTGCACAGGAGGGAATGCAACAGAGACTGACTTATACCACTGCATCAGTCTGTCTTAAGCTCGTCTTCTTACATGAGTTGCCATGAAGATGAAGATTAGGCGTGGACTAGAAAAACTGGTTAACATTTGTTTTGCTAAAGTTGTCTTTTTCAGAAAGACACCAGTCACAGCTTTTGTGTGTCAAGGATTTAAATGATGGTTCCATTTGGAAAATCAAAGCCAATATATAGTTTTAGATAGAGAACATAAAATGCAATATTAGGAAACCTGAATTTTTTATCTCTTTTATCTGGATTGTTAAGGATTGAATTTAATGATCCATATCTAAAGGACATGCTTGAAGCTGACAGGGTCAGAATTAATTTTACATGTGGTACACAGATTTGAAATGACTCTCCTGAACCATGGAATGAATGATCTATTCAACTTCCCTCAGCAGCTAGTTTCAATGAATAGTAGCAGATTTTCCTGCTGTTTCAGGTATAATCACAAAATCACACAGGTGATATTCAGTCTTTCTCTAATTTATTTAAAAAAAAAATATTCTTCACATTGTCCCAGAGTTGATTATTTGCTTTTTCAATAAAACTTGTTGGGAAGAAAACTAAACCAAACCATTTTCCTGGTTTGTGGAGAAAGTATTGCATTTTGTGCTGTTTTGCTTAAGGTAAATTTTTTTTATGCTGACAAAAAAAGTTTAATACTTGACCAAGACAAACTCATTGAGTCTGTGGTAGGCTATGAACATACATATGAACATGTGGTCCTTTCTCAGGGCTTGTCCATGTACCACTTTAAAAGGGTATAAGTTTCTCTGTTTTCTTTATGAATGCATGTTCAAAATGTTAGTTGTATCACATGCTTGTCCCTTCAGGAACCAGGGCCAAACCTGGAATGTCAAGATTTTCAGAAAAAATATCCCATTCCATTTCCTTCTTTTTTTTCTTCTTGCAACACAGAAATTATTTTCCGAGTTTTAGCCTGTCCCAGTACATTTTCAAATAGTAGACTTAGTCATAAAACTTCACATCAGCCATGCACATTTTTTCCTTTCAAAATGTGGGTAAGAATTGTATATACCAAAATTTGAGAGCTTTTAGTTTATCCAACAAAAAGAAGTTTCATTAGGCTGGGTAGTTTCAGCACTTATGTTTAAGAAGACTAACTTATTTTTCTAAATTCATCAAATTTTCTGAAATAATAAAAGAGATAATTTCTCATTTCAACTGGAAATACTATGGGAATAGCAACCAGCGTCATCCACCTGGACTTGTGCAAAGCATTTGTCACTGTCCGCACAACATCCATGTCTGTAAATGTCCAAACACACGGATTTGACTGGTGGATGACTTGGTAGATAGGGAATTGACTGGATGGTTGCACTCAAAGAGCTGCAGACAACAGCTTAATGTTCAAGTGGACACCAGTAACATTCCTCAGGGGGCAGTTTTGGGAGTATCGCTGTTTAACATTTTAGTCAGTGACATAAACACTGGGATTGAGTGCACCCTTAGCAAGTTTGCCAATGACACCAAGCTGTGTAATGTGGTTGACACACTGGAGGGAAGGGATGCCATCTAAAGGGTCCTTGACAGGCTTGAGAGGTGGGCCTATGCTGACCTCATGAAGTTCAGCAAGGACAAATGCAAGGTCCTGTACATGGGTCAGGTGCAATTGGACAATCACCAGTATCAGTGCAGACTGGGGAAAAAGTGGATTGACAGCAGCCCTGCAGAGAAGGACTTGGCGGTGTTGGTGGATGAAAAACTGAATATGAGCCAGTAATCACAGGATCATAGAATAGCTTGAGTTGGAAGAGACCTTAAAAATCATCTGGTTCTATGCCCTCTGCCATTGCAGGAACACCTCCCACTAGACTAGGTTGCTAAAGGCCCTATCCATCGTGGATTTGTACACATCCAGTGATGTTTACATTTGTAGCCTAGAAAGCCATTCACTCCAGGGCTGCATCAAGATAGCAGGTTGAGGGAGGTGATTCTCCCTGTGTACTCAGCTCTTGTAACACCCCACCTGGAGTACTGCATTCAGCTCTGAGGCCCACAGTATAGGAAAGACATGGACCTGCTCAAGCAGGTCCAAAGGAGGGCCACAAAGATGATCTTGGGGCTGGAGCACCTGTCCTATGAGGACAGGCTGAGAGAGCTGGGGTTTTTTGGTAAAGAGAAGGGAAAGACCCAGGGACACCTTATAGCGACCTTACAGTATTTAAGGGAAGCTTACATGAAAGATGGAGAGAGACTCTTTATCAGTGAGTTTAGTGATAGGATGAGAGGTTTTAAACCAAAAGAGAATAGATTTATACTAGATATGAGGAAGAAATTCTTTACTGTGCAGGTGGTGAGATGCTGGAATAAGTGGCCCAGAGAAGTTGTGGATGACCCCTCCCTGGAAGTGTTCAAGGACAGGTTGGATGGAGGCTTTGAGCAACCTGATCTAGTGGAAGGTGTCCCTGTCCATTGTAAGGAGTTTGGAAGTAGATGATTTTAAGGCCCCTTCCAACCCAAACCATTCTATGATTCTACACTGGTCTTTTCCCTGATGCAAGAGTGTTTTGAATAGACAAGAATTTTATGTAATAAACATTTTTTGAAATGTATACACTGTTTGATAATTATATATGGTTCATTTAATTCCTCTGAATTGTTTAGTGTAACTGATATATAAATTCTGTCTGGATAATCTGTCTACAAACAAGCATAAGTCTTCTTTTGTTTGAATTTATTCTCTACTCAGTTTTAGTAGCATTTATGTACTAGCTCAAAATTTTTGCATAGATTTTCAGAAGTATGTCATTAATTGCTCCAGACATTTACTCTGGCCATGTCAGCAGGACATTGAAGTTTCTAGGCAATTGATGATGAACTGGCATACATCATCAGTTTTGCACAATGTCATGTGGATGTGTAAACTCAGATCCTGAAATGTATATATCAGTTAATGCAGTTTTGTAGTTGAGCTAATAATTGTATCTCTCAACAGCACTAATTATTGCAGCCTCAATATCATGACGATGAATCTATATTGTCTTCTGGTACCCAAATTAGATGAATGAGTGCTAATCTGTAGAGTTTCAAACCACATTCCATTGCTTTTAGTCAAATTCTACTAAATTACAATATATTATTATTTTACAACAGAAAGGCAGAGCTACTACTAATGAAATCACTTCACATTTTAGATTTGACTAGCTCTAAGATATTGGGCAGCTCAACCTGGAACCTTGTGATAAAACCCTGAACTAGTCATGGGCCACTGAAGAACTAGGTAGACAAAGGTGGATATAATAAAATAATAAATATAATGTATAATAAACTTTTTTTAAACTACATTTTATGAAGCTTCTCCAAGAAACAGCTGAAAATAAAGCTAAAAAAACAAAACAAAACAAAATATAAGAGAAAGCCTGGAATAAAAACTGAAAAGATGGTGTGGGGTGTGGTTTTTTTTTTTTTCAAACTGATCTGAAGAGCAAATATAGGGAGTTGCAGTAAAGAGCTGCAGTCAATGAATTAAAAAAAAAAAAAAAAAAAAGAGATCCAACAACAATTTGCAAAGCACAGCTGAGGAAAAGAAACAACTAAATCAATTCCACATTGCTTTCTGCTGCCTCATTTATAGAGATAATTATGTATTCCTCTATGATGCAGAGTAGACGGAAGGATGTTGAAACTTATACTGGGTGGTTAGGGTTCCTCAGAGTCTATTTTGGCTGCTAATAACTTCCTGAGTAGTGTGTGGTGGTCACCCCTCTGATTCCTCCCATGACCAGGGATGCATATATCAAGGCAGTGTGTTATTAAATAGCTGTAAAGTTCTTCATAAAGAAATAAGAAGCTGTTTGCAAAACACAGATTTTGGACAAAAAGGTTCAAAGTTAAGCTGGTCTATAAAGATCTTCCCTTTCAGAAGGAATACATAGCTACTTATTTAAGGCAATTTTGATGAATATTGTGTTGCTAGAGTACTGCAAACAGGGCCTTAGCCTAAGGTATATAAATGTAATAACCAAACATAACTGAAAAAGATAGCTCTTCCTTCCTCTGTGTAATGAAAAGTTGAACGTCTGCCAAAAAAAGAGTTGAATTGCCAGAAAGTCTGTCAACATGAAGGCATCTTTCTGCCATAAATCAACTGCACATTTAAATTACTTCCTTTCATAATCTATTAAAATGTTTTTGGCATGGTTGTTCTCTGTGTAATTTAATTTCATTTCTGGTCAGCAGTTACTAAGTCACAAACACTATTGAAAGAGAGTATGTGTCCTATTCTGTGAATGACAAAAATTTTCTCAAGTAAATATAAATATATTTTTAAAGACAAATTGAGAGTATTATCCTGGTTATTTAATCTACTTGATTTGCCAGTCATTTGGATGTAACTGGAACAAGACTGTTTTAATGCAAAATTAACTACTTTCTCATCTCTTGATAGTAGGGGTGTGCATGGAATTCACTCATTATTATTTCTAACTATATGGACTTGCTGTTCATCAGGAAATGCTGGCTTTTAGTCCCAAACCACTGAAACATCACTTCTTAATTCATATAAGCTGCTAGAAGCAATCAAAATCATTAAGACTTCTGTTTCTAGGCTAAAGACAAGCTATATGAATAGAGTGGAAGTTATAAAACATTGTAGTACTGTTAAATTCTGCACTTGGAAGGAAGAAACTATTTGTAAAACCCATAAAATGTTTTTTGGAAAAATATCTGTTGGACATTACATGAAGCTAATGAGCCAGACAAAAAAACAGTAAACCATTAAGAGTTCAGTTTATTTTTCTGTATATTTTGAAGGGCATTGTAAACAAGAATTGTTTCTTCCTCCACACATTCCTTCACATCTTTACCATTAAAGAAGTTAAAGTATGCTATTTAGAAATTATTTGATACATTTTCAGTAATGCTTTTGGAAGGAAATTAAAGTTGCTGGGTGGTGTCTTAGGCCCTGCATGATTGTTAAGTCCAACTGCATTTGAACTTGAATAGATGATGAAATTAAAAGTTCAAATTACCCTTCTGAAAATGAAGAAGTTAACTTACTGGCTATTGATGCAATTAAATATTGCCCTGTTTTGGGGAGCTACATGGTACAGGAAATCGCAAAATCACGAAGCTATGGAATTGTTGATGTTGGAAGGAACCTCTGGAAAAATTTATCTCAATGTCACTGCTTATAGCAGGGTCAGCTAAAGCAGGTTTTTCAGGGGTGTGTCCAGCTGGGTTTTATCTCCAAGGATGGTGACTCCACAACCTCATTGGTCAACCTGTGCCAATTTTCAACCCCATCAAAGTAAAAAGTTGTATCATGTTTATGTGGTATCCCCTATATTTCAGTTTGTGCCAACAAACTCACTGGATATCACTGAGATGAGTGTGGCTCTGCCTTCTTTACTCACCCCCACCAGGTGTTTATATGCATTGATGAGATTTCCACCTAACCCTTCTCTTTTCCAAGCTGAACAGTCCCAGCTATCTCAGCCTCTTCCATATGACAGATGCTCCAGGCTCTTCATCATCTTTGTAGCCCTTCTTTGGACACTCTTCAGTAGGTCTATGTCTCCCTTGTACTGGGGAGTGCAGAACTGGACACAGTACTCCAAGTGTGGCTTTACAAGTACTGAGTAGATGGGAAGGATCATGTCCCTCAATCTGTGGGCAAGACTCCTCTTCATACTGCCTAGGAGGCTGCTGGCACACTGTGGGCTCACATCAGATTGGTGTCTACCAGGACCCCCAGGACATTTTCTACAAAGCTGCTTTCTTGCCTGTTGACCCTCTGACTGTATTGGAGTATGGGATTCTTTCTCTTCAAGTGCAGCACTTTGCAATTCCCCTTGTTAAAATCTGAGTTCCATTCACTGGTCTAATTACAGCCAACTTTAGTGTTGGTGGAGGAACTGTAGTAAATTATCAGATTGCCACAGTTAAGGGATGTTATAAGTGTCCACTGCCTCCAGCAAGTGCAGCCTGGGACTCCTTTCTCCCTGGCTGCTGGAGCTTGCTTTGATGATGTGAGGACCTCTGCCCAGGCTGAGCTATGCAGCTGCTGATTTCCCATTTGCAGATTCAACCAGTAGAAAAACAACAGTATCCCAGAGTACACATGACTTCTTATGCAGGTAGTCATGGCACAGTACTCACATCAGACACAAGCCCAGAGAGATAAATGTCCTCCTCCTCTGGCTGGAGGAGGACAGAGGCAGAGGCTGGCAGAGGCAGAAGGTCACTAATGTAGCATGCACATCAGTTCTTCAGGTTCACAAACATATGTACATTTGCAAATCCCTCCAGTACAGGCATGGCCCCTCTGCCCACCTGGCACTCACTGTCTTGTCCATCTTGAAGTTCGCCACTAAATACACATGGAAACTCCCACTCCTCCCCCCCCCCCCCCCCCCCCCCCCCCCGTCCTCGCGTACCTGACGGCGCCC